>JAQIVZ010003470.1:0-13889 GCA_034700945.1 Arrhopalites spinosus
TAGAGTCGTTGGTTTTTACCCGACATATCCCAAAAAAGTCTCAATTTTCAATATTTAATTGCAATTAGCACCATTCACTTAAATGGAATTCAAGATATACAGAATGTGGAGAAAGTTGAGGGCTTTCTAGGAATATTTTTATTTTCTTCCTGGAGAGTCTCATTATCTCGCTACACTCCAAAACTTTCGTGGTTGGTTTTTACCCGCCTCTCCCCTAATCAATTTTAAGTATCAACTTTGCCTACACAGATGCTACACATGCTGACATTGATCTTTGGAAATATTTATCCCGATAATGTATGGGGGCAAGTGACCCACGACGAATTATTTTTTTACGTTCGTTTTAAAACCAGTGAAAAGGGAAATTGAGGCCCTGGGGCTTGGGGTAACATACCGCAAGGAGGTCTAGGACTAGTTCAGCAATGTAGAAAAGTCCAACCCACGCCTCAATGTTTGATACTTTAACGGCAGGAGCGAGTAGGATGACTCTACAAATTTGTTCATTCAATGCCACATTTGTGCTCAAGGCAGCCGTGATGATGGCACCAGCCATAGAGTGAGCAATACAAAATATTTTTTTGATGGGGAATTTATTCATGTCAAGAATTGTGGTAACCACTGGTCCTACATCAGCTGCCATGTCATCTATTCTGGTAATTGCATACATTACAACATTACAAGATTTCATAATAACTCAAGTTGGATAATGTTTAATTTTTGAAATTTTTCTATTTTAAAAAATTCTATTGAAAACTTTAAATGACGGAGTCATGACTCATAATAAGCTGAGGGTTGAGGAGAATACCGAAAATTCCAAAACTGGTCTCCTTGTTTGGGTGGAGGGTCTTCTGTGGTGGACATGGTACCTCGATTGTCCATCATATAGACATCGTAGCCAGCTTTGAGTAATTCATAAGCTGGTTTCAAATATTGAAATGATAAGATGAGGATTATTAGTTAATTTACAATTTACATATTTTTTTTATAAAAAGTAACATATTGTATATTACTATATTCATTTATTAAATTTTTTGCACAATTCCATTATTTCCATGTATGGTTCATGATTTAGACTCCTCAGCCGCCGCGCCTGGGCCCAGCCGGCTGGGATTTC
Source organism: Arrhopalites spinosus (assembly GCA_034700945.1). Lineage (NCBI taxonomy): Eukaryota > Metazoa > Arthropoda > Collembola > Symphypleona > Arrhopalitidae > Arrhopalites > Arrhopalites spinosus. The sequence continues at coordinate 1,115 of JAQIVZ010003470.1, forward strand.
TCAAACCATATAGCCGCCGCTGACAAAATTTTTTTACAGCCGTCGACAAAAATGACAGCTGTACGCCACCAAAATTGCAAAAACTTCATAATGTCGTGAGAAAACACAAACATAATTTTGAATTTGATCGACGTCGGCCACCGGCGACAGATTTTGGCCTCGCAGCCGCCGTCAAAAATCACGTTGGCTGAGGAGTTCATGACTCATGCGCGTTCATTCAACTCCGTAACTCCGTACCAATATTCATTTGGGTGCAATCTTTGTCAGAGTGAGCTACAACAAAATAGCAGGCATTGCCCATGAGACCGTGCATGAGTAGGACAGCCTGACCAGGGCCAAATGAATTGGGGTCATCCTTGTTGTTTAAGAGGCGGTAGACGGTGACGCTGTAGCCCCCACTTGTGTTGACAGTCATTTTGTGGACACCTCGAGGTTGAAAACTTTGAATCACCTGTTTCTACAAATTAAATGGGAAAAAATAATGGGAAATCGAGGGTAATTTAATTTGAGAATTTTGATTTTACTCATATATATTTATATTTATATATGGATTGTTATTTGTATTTATTTTGTTTTTTTGTTTATAAGTAATTCCATGTAGATGTAACATGTTACTCACTGTGGTATTGAAGAGGGTTTGACTGTCACTATAATTGAAAATGTTATCGAGATTGAGTTCTAGCTGGGAATAAGAAATTATTATTTAAAATTGATTGCAAATTTCAAAAATTAATTAATTTTAATTAGTGTCTTAAACAGTATTTCAACACTAAAGAGTTAGAGAACATCATGTGGCATTGTGCAATTTGTCGCAATTGACAGTAGAAATGCAAAAAGGCTGAATGCTAGATTGGATGTGGAATGAGTCGTGTCTGAATAATGACGAGACATGAAGATTTCAAATTAATGTTTTGAAATTGTACTCATTTTCAGTGTCACTGGTTACGGTCCCAATTAGGAATTATTTGTGTTTGTATTTTTGTACAATTTACAGGGTTCGACCTCCCGGCAGAAAGTGGCTGGCAGCCAGTGGCAGTGATGGGCTAGGGAATTTCCGGCATGGGAAATTTCTGGAAATTTCCGAAGGCCGGAAAGCACCGGAAATTTCCTCTAAATTACCAGAAATCTCCCGAAATTTCCAGGCCCTTTGGAAATCATGATTGATACATTGGTCGTTAAAGTTCTCAAAAAATGGGATATTATGACGACGAGAATGCTCCAAAAAAGTTACATTTTTCAACCATCTGAGGGGTCAATGAAAAGTTTATATGTACAAAAGGTCATAATCTGACGCTTTTGCTAAGTCTACAGCAGTGTCTCTGATGGTTCACAATCACTGAAAACTCTTCAGAGTTTACTGAAATGTTGAAAAAATCACTGAGGAACCTCTAAACAGTCACTGAAAGACCATCGAAAATGTTAGAAACTTCAGAAAGAGTCACTGAAGAATGACGACTCTTCAGCGATTCATTTTGTAATGCAAGATGCCTGTCATTAAAAAAATGGCGGACTAAATGGATACAATTCAAAAAGAGTTCTTTTGTCGAGCTCGGTCAAGCTATTTGACTTTATCAGATTTTTACAGTGTCTCCTCCACTTTGTACAAAAATCATATTATAACAAGAGGGATGACGGCGGCAAGCTGCCGAGGCGGTTTCCCGCCGTCCGAACCGGAAGGCGGGAAAATTCTGTTAATTGACACTGCATTATATACATGTATATGTAATGTCGTTTAACCCAGTACCCAAATCCACGTATTTAGAACCACGAAAAATGTAATACCAATTTGATTCTTTGTGCAAGAGCCCGTGCTCTGGTTTAAAATGTCTAATAAGTGCCCACGTCTGCCGTCAACTTCACGGGTTCTCCACAATTCCGTTTGACCCACCGTTAACTACTTCCTTCTCCGACAACCTTTTGACCTTGCTAATCTCTATCCTCATCTTCTATTCACGTACGAAGAATTTTCACATACTCATGCATATCAATTTAATAAACATGGCTCCAGTATCGGATAGTGACAAAACTCCAATTCAAAATGTATATTTAAAAGTATTTCTTGTATTTGTCACTCAATTGTTCTTTTGACCCTAAATTAATGTCCTCCCTCTGTCTAACCTTCGGCGATCATTACGTGGGCCTAGGCTGTTACAGATTTCAATAAAACAAATTCACTACTGAGCGACAATAATTTGTTTGTTTGTTTTGTTGTTGTTGTTTTCAATGTGTGGTTGCAGAGGTAGTACGCAGTACACAACATTTGCGAAACAGTACAGACTAACAACAACTACAAAACAATGTAATATTTGACAGAAAACGGAAATTCTTTTCGTCCCTTATTAACATTTGTTGTCTATTCTTGAACTTGATGAAATTTTGAAAAACTTAGACAGCAATTAAGTTTGAAATAGCCCGGCTAAGAAAACTAAATAAGATCACTAATCTGAGTTTAGTACTTAGTGAAGCTGGCCGGGAAAAAATTTAAAGAACAATGCGCAGCCAATAGTTGGCCTGCACAGGTTCCCATTTAAAACCGAAAACAATTAATTTCGGTTAAACCCGGGTACCCGGTGACTTTCTCACCTTCACTTAGGCCTGCTCCTTGATTTAAGGAACAGATTGGTATATTTAGATTTTGTATAAGTCTAAAAATGTGGATCTGATGCTCGATGTCACAGAATCTCTTAGCTCGTTATATATATGTGATAGCCAAACATGTAGAAAATTCTGCAAAATTCCTGATTTCCATGACTTCCGGAAATTTCTAGAAATTTCGGCTGCAGTACGTGATTTCCGGAAATCACCCATCAATGGCCAGTGGCAACTCAGTCGGCAGTTGCCACTCAAAATCCTCTAATTCCCGCTTTTTGCCGGCTACAAGCGACAACTGCCACTGGCTGCCACTCAAACTTTCCATTGTGCGGGCAATTGTCGAACACTGACAATTTGAGACTTTCAAACTTACTGGACAAAATTTTGGGTAGACCACAGGGATGGGCAATGTAGGGATGAGACAAATCGGATTGACTTGACTGAGTAGTGCAACTGGAACTGGGTTCACTAATTTTTTCACAAGAGGAACTAATAGACCAGCTAAAGTTAAAGAAATTAATCCCAGAACAATGACGATCACTGGCAATGATAATGTCGACTTGGCATTTCTCATTTTTTTACCCCTCAAATTTTCAATGCGTTAATTCTCTGTAATTGTACAAAAAAATGGTTTATGTTGTACTAATTATTTATTTTTAAAACTCAACAATATTATTGAAATACTATTAAATAAACAAATTATACAGCAAGTCGATTGTCGACGAATAATTAGACGAGGATTTAGCGTAGCAAGTAAAATTGTTGGGATTTATTGTGTATTACGTATCTATTGGCTATACTGAATAGATTCAAGGTCTAAAGGTTGAAAGTTGGGAAAATAATTTCAGCAGCTTTTGGGATGTTTGGCAACATTGTGTGAATTATTTTTATAGTCATTTTAGCGGAAAATTTTCCAATGAATTGAATGGACTTAAAATTTAAACAGATTTTGTCACGTTGACGTAGAAAGGGGGTGTATGAACTTAGGAATATGAATGATCAATTTTCGTCAAACGTTTCCTCCAATGATTTTCTACTAATATTATCCTCATCATTGCTTGATGGCCATGAAGAGGTTGAAAAGGCCTTCACCACAATCCACATGACTTTTCTCAATACGTACAACTGGGAAGAACCATTTTGTCAAAATGTCACGAGATTTTATGTTACTTCCTCATCTCGTGTGGACTCTGATTGTGGTTACACCACATGAATGCTGTCAACCTTAGCAAATGATTTGATGTTTTTGAAGTTTTGACTTTGACAAAATGGAAATAATCAAATTCAATGTAGATCATCAAAGACTGATTTTGAACAACTGGAATTCACTACAACTGATCACATTGTGAGTCGACACGACACCATGGCCATAAATTGAGGAGAAAGGAGCCAAGAAGGCAAGAATATTTTAGTGAAAATTTCCGCCTGATGTTTTCATAAAATCAATGTCACTTGCCATTAATTTTTGTAAAAAAAACTAATCAAAAGCCCAGTAAACAGCAAACTATTCACAAATTGCCATCTGTGTAAATCTCATTCAGTGGGGACCAATTGTAAAAATAATATTATCCTTCTGTGAAAATTTCAAAGCCAATGAGGAAAAATGATTCAAAAAATTAATTTCTCCATACTTCATGCTCTAACCCTTGAAAGTCAAGAGTCAAGAAATCCGTTGAAAGTTCAAAGTTCAAATTGTGTCAATATAGTGTGCTGTAGGTCGATTTTGCAACATGAAATGACATAAAAAGTAATTTTTTAGAGTAAATTTTAGACTAGTGACTAGTTTTTATTTGACATGTAAAAAATAATAAGCATATTTTGAAATAATGTGCCCATGCAGAAGTTTTTTGAAAAATCCTGCTCAAAAATATCCCAGATATTCCCTACAGAAAAATCGGATATATTTAGGCAGGTTTCCGTATGTTCCTGCAGAAAAAAATAATACAAAAATGTATAAAAATTTTCATACTCATATTATAAGAGTCCATTGACCATTGACACGAGTCATGTAGCCAAGGACTTTCTGAAGCTCTTCAAGTTCGGCGGGTCAACATAACGGATTTTGGCACCGCAATGTTTTGTCGGAGGCGGCTGTTAAAGGCAAGACACAGTTAACGACGTCGACGTCCGAACGGACATCTATGAGAATAAAAAAACAAAATTTTAATGTCACCGCTACGAATTCATAGTTAGCCACGCTTAGCTCAGTAAAACATAAAACAATTTACGAGTATTGACTGGTTTTCACACTAAGGTTAAGTAGCCCTTAGGCCCTTCGTAGGCCATATCCCGACATTGGCTAACGCAACTCTTGGATCGGGACCGAAGGGGCCCTTTGAGAAGTTTGATTAATACAGCTATACGTAATTAAGGAAAAACACTGTCTTGCATGAAGCGTAAGAGCCGACATCGTTTCCTTTAACAGCAAAAAAATTTCACGACACGACTTATCGACTGTTTTGATAAGGGCGTTGTCTTTTTTGTCTAACCATCCTAGGGGTAGTCAGGAGTCCCATAAACACCACAGCGCCTACGTCACGAAAAACTAACTGAGGTCACTCGATGTCACAGTGGCTCCTGACTACCCCTGTCAACGGAATTTGATGAAACTTTGTAGAAGTATGGAGAACAATATTCCGAACATATTTCATGGGCACAAAAAAATTGGTGATCTCTAGTTTAATATATTGTGTCACAAAACTCATTTCCTTGACCTGCAGACGAGATCAAAGTGACCAAAGTGACTTTTGTGACCACTAGAGGTCACGGATGTAAGTATTTTTACATGATCCAAAAGAAAAAGTTGTTCTTTACTTAATTGGGCGTGTTCCAGAATTTTTTTCAGAATTTTCTGACCTTACGAAACAGTGCTACAGGGTCATTCATAAACTGACCCTCAGAGGTCAAGCTAAAGGTCACATCACAAAAGTGCAAATACAGAATCTGATGAAAAGGTCATGATGCGGCTTTCCACCAACTTTCAAGACAATCCTGTGAAAACGAAGTTGTAAACTTGTTGGTCACCACAATGGATCTTTGGTGACCCCTAGAGGTCACACAAATAAAAATGTCACTATGACCATAGCATGGAGGTTGACAAGGAGGCCAAGGAGGATCCTTTTACAATTTTTCAGAATTTTTGGAGCATACCCTGAATTTTGAAGAGACAGGTCAAGCAATGCCCTGTTGTGACTGTTTTCCCGGGACATAGTGGGACAACAATTTTTTTGCCAATTTCTAAGGTACGGATTTATCATCAGGACCCTCGATTTGACTTTTTGAAGGGGTTTTGAGGTCAATTTTGTTAGTTTACAAATTTGCTGAAAATGCAATGCTTTTCAACTTTGACGCCCTCTGGAGACCAAACAAAATTTTTTCAGTGAATAAATCGGTCAGATTCGTGACCAGCCTACTTGAATTGACTGCGAAATTCAAATTCTGAAACGATGAGATCAAATTTTTCTTGGCCTAGTATAGGCCCTTAGTGCATATATTCCTTTTGAATATGAAATTAATGAAGAAAATATTTAATGGGTTTAATTGTAGTTAATTGACAATTTGAATATTCATTTTTTTAAATCGTTAAAAAGTGAGAAGGTTTCAAGAAAATGGAGGCGTTTCTTTTGACTTTTTCAATAAAAAATTCCTTTTAAAAAGTTTCGATTTCATTTAATTCCTGGAATTTGACCCATATATTTATCCAGTCTAAATTATAGTAAATTTTTAAGATGATAGTTGAGTTTTAATTGAATATTAATAAATTAATTGATAATTAAATTGTCAGTTTCTCCTTCTTCTTGTACAAATAATTGTAAATGAAAGAGACAGTAAAAGAATAAATATTTTGTAACGACTTTTAAAATAGCCAATTAGTTTGCAATGGAGGATGAGTATTTTTGATTTTCATTTATGCGAACGTTTGTACAGTAAAAAAGTTGACATGATGAACAAAAGAGTCCCAATTTAATCTTAAATCTTTTAACTTTAAAGTTAAAATGTCTGAACAATAAAGTTTTAAATCATTTCAATTATTTATTCAATATGACACGTTCATATGCAAATGCTCAATTTTGAATGGTCGTAACATGTGCAAAAATAATCCTTTTTTTTCTCGTTCATATGTTAATGTTGCAATTTTTATAAAAATTATTGTTGAGAATTTAAATCATGATTTTAATTGACAACCCTTTACACGTATTTAATTTTATCCTTGATTTTAAACTATTTAATAAATGTTATTCTGTGTAAATTATTAAACACATGTTACAACATGAACTTGTGATTATTAATAGGCCAAGTGTAAAATTGGCAAAAATTTAAAAATGCAAAGAACTAAGTTTTGGAAAAAAAATCACAATGATGGCGCTAATTAATAGCGGACGAATATTACGTCGAAAGGGTTTGGGATTTTGGATAGTTTTAATTTTAATGTTTTATATTGGCACAATTTTATTCAATCCTTGAAATTCTTCTAATGTTGAAAATGGTGTGTTTAAAATTGATAAAACTGTTCAAATTTTAAATACAAAAATTATTTCTACGACAATTTTTAGTAGTGAACCAACGCCACAACCCGTTAAGATTGACTCGATTGCCCAAGAACAAGAATTAGAGAAAAAAGCCAGTGCGCCAACACCCCCTCAAAAACTCGCGCTTGATTTAAATAAAAATGTTATTAGTGTCCAAGAGCTAACTAAAAATGTGTCAAATATTAAAATTAATTTTAATTCATTATTTTGGAATTTAATTAAAAATAACGGATCAAAGGAAAGTTACTTTAACAATTTGGATAAAAATTCAATTAATTTAATTTCTCAAAATATTAAAAAACTCCCTTTGTGGACATCCAAAAGACTGAATGAAAGTTTAAATGCCTCAATAGTCCACAATTTAAACCCATTTGGCCTCGGGCCAGAACGAGACTCGGTCATCCTGGCTCAACATTTATGGGGAATGATAGCAGACAAAATAAATCCTAATTTGTTTAAGCCCAACAAGGTTAAATTTAAATTTTTTGCTAGTTTAATTTGGCGGGAATTTGAAATATTTTTTTTATTAAACAGACAAAACGAATTGCCGCCTTGAGCTGGTGGGATTACGACGAAGGTCACCGAAACGGCTTGATGAGTTGCCCGGGAAGTAGCGTTGACAAACGTTGTGAAATTATGCAAGGAATTCAGGCCGACCCGGTTGATGCCTACATGGGTGAATTCAACGAAATCCCAGATGTAAATGAAAACAGAACAATTAGAATATTTGTGACCCTTGAGTCACCGTATCATAGCCCTTCCTTCACTTTGGACGACTCCACTGACCTTCTGGCTTCCTACTGGCGCGGGTCAGATATTCGGACACCCAACTCTCAGTGGGCTTACTATGACCCTCTCGTGAGAAGAATGCATCAAAGTAACAAACTCAAAATTAATTTAAGCGGCAAGTTTAACTTTTTTAATTTAAAAAAGGTCGCAATTACGCCAGTGGCAAGACAAAGATGGCCGTCATGGTGGTGTCAAATTGCGATGGGGATAATGACCGGTTGGGATATGTCCTAGAATTGCAAAAATACATGGAGGTCGATGTCTATGGGAGTTGTGGCAAGGGTCCCTGTAGAGATGAACCAAATGGTACCTGTTTCGAAAGGTTTGGGCGGGAATACAAATTTTATTTGGCTTTTGAAAATACCAATTGCCGGTAAGTCCCCATTTAAATTTGCCGCCCTTTGTTTTCACTCTTAATTTTATTTTTCTGTTTTAGGGACTACATCTCAGAGAAGTTTTATATGAATGGACTGAGGTAACTACTGATTATTACAAACGTTTATGGTACGGCACATGGCGCCAAAATATTTTATGAAAGTTTTTCGAAACAGAAATGGAATCCTTCCTGTCGTCCTTGGCGCTCATCCCGATGATTACAAAGCTGGCGCGCCTGAAAGGTCGTACATTCACATAGAAGACTATAATTCACCAAAAGAATTGGCCGAGTATCTTTTAAAATTGGCGGATGATGATGAAGCCTACAATCAATATTTTGAGTGGATTGGAACGGGAGATTTTATTAGTTGTGACCTCTTGTGCAGTGTATGCTCCATGCTATTCAAATCAGAGGAAAATTCCCACCAGAAACATTTTGGGGAACTTTCATGGGGACCTTATGAAAATCTGAAGTTCCCAACGTGTCTCCCAGTAGGGCGATGGTATTGGACTCGACCCAATCAAAAATGAAAGAGGGAAAAATAACACTGACTGAGGTCGCGACAATTTAAATTACGCGTGATTTTTAATTGTTCAAAATGGCATTATGAAAATTTAAATATATTTTATTTCGTATTTCATAAAATTTTACGAGTAAGATGGTGGTGGGGCTTCATGTTTTAAATCCCAATAAGCTGGTGGGGGTTGTTGACCTCCTACTTGACCTGGCATTGGCTGAGGATAAAAATGAGTAGGCGCATGGGCATAACCTTGTTGTGGGTACATTCCTTGTGCCCCAGGCATGGTCTGAACCATGTAAGGGGTGGCCATTGACGGGTTTGTGATTCCCATGGGTGCTCCTATGGTGGCCAAACGTCGTTGACGACGCTGTAAAAAAAAAGGTCAAAAAGTCAAATTTTAAATGTAATTTATATGGTGAGTTACCCGTTTGTAGCAAACACAAATGGCGATGAAGATGCCAACTTTAATTAGGATTAGGGCGAGAATTACAATTATATAGACAACTAGATAAGTGTCATCATCCTCCATTTTTAATTCTCAATTTGATGGCTTCTACTGTCGCGTGTCACTTAATAGAAATTAGAAGATGGAGACAACTTTATTGGGAGTAAATTGCAAATTTTAATTGTGGTTATCTCTGTTGTCAGTTATAAACTGACGAATGACGTGTAGTCGTTGAACGTACGTCCCTGATAATTGACGTATTGCAAGAAGAGGACAAGGCAAAAAATTGCAAAAAGAAGATTAGATTATGGCAAAATTGTTCATATACTCCCACGTAAATTTTATAATCTCATTGTCTTCCTCTCAATTTCAAAGCAGACAGAAAATTCACAATTAAAACTTTTGAAAATATTTATTTAAACAAAAATGTCAGCATTTTTTCAAATATTTAAAAATTAAATGTTGAGTCTATTTTTTGATGGGAAAAGTTAATGACGACAATTCGTGGGGGAGTCACCACCTGATATATTTTATCTCCTCCTGCTTCTATCACTTTTAAAAGTTATCTCCACTGAAAATGATGACAAAAAAAGACTCAATTTTATTTAACTTTAATCAGTGTCCGAAATGAGAGAGGGAGAGTGGACGAAATTGATAAAAACAATTTTTTGTGATTTTGTGCCGTCGCAACGTTAAGGGTCAAGTTTTATGCACATTGCAGCTTCTCCTCAATCTCTTTTGACTTGTCCCATGACTCACTAATTTTAATTTGCAAAATTTAATTAATTTCCAAAGTCGTTCACATTGCAAAAAAAACATGCAAAAAATCTTCTACTCTGGGGTTTCTGATTATAGAAATGCATATAAAAGTCATTTTGTATTTGATGAAATGTTAAAATTAAAAATTTCAATTTTTGATGAAAGAACAGGAAATTATTTAATCTCAATTTATTTTACTCTATGGAATGATGATGATGGCAAGGTGCATGAATAATTGAAATCGAAAGCGTTGCCTATTTTCATTTAAAATAGTGGATGAGCATAAAGAATAATTTAGCATGTGTACAATTGAAATTTGTAGATGCAGCATCTCTTCAATTTTTCCCAATTTTTTTTTGTTGCCAAGTTTAATCCAGCCGTCAAGAACATGGAAAATTGGAGGAGAGCAGGGATCAGTGGACGAGTTTGAGAGGGCTGAGGCTGAAGGTTGCGAATGGAAATTTATAAGCTGAATTGTGTCTGTGACTTTGTTGCAGACATACAAAATGAGATGGAGAAAAAAAAGGGAGGGAAAAGAGCCAGAGAACCGGCACACACTTTGTTTGTTCACTGCACATTCATTCTTGTCCAAAGTATTTTTTACTGCAATAAACTTTATCTTCTCTTTTTGACTCGATAAGAAACTGCACATTTTGCAAAGTTTTTTAAATAGAAATTCTTTTTAATGCAAGAGATTATTTATATTGCAAAATATTAAATATTGCACTCAAACTTTCTTCTTTTAAAGGAGCAACAATATAATTATTGTAAGACTTTAATTTTATGATTAAAGACAAAGTTAAATATAATATTTTTTTAATTTGAAACAATTTTGAAGGAAATATTTTTTTTACAGAATTTCGTGCCATGAAATAGAATAAATTATTTTTTTGGATTTTTTACGGATATTGGAATACCAATTAAAATATTAATTATGATCAATTACCCGTCGGAAATCTTTCTGCAGGCTTCTGCAGAGAAATTCACAGAGCACGAGTGGCCCTGCAGAGACCTCGGGAAAAAAGCAGAATGAATTCTGCATGCCTTCCCGCCAGGCCTATTCGGCACAAAACGTGACCTTTGGCTCTGCAGAAAGGAATGGCAGAAAGTCTCCCGAAGATTTATGCCAAAATGAGGTGAATGTCCTCTGCAGAGACGTCCTTCTGCTTTGTAGCGTATTTTGTATGAAAAAAATTGAAACATTAAGACTGTATTTTAATTCTTCAATGCGGATTCGACACAAACTTTATTCCACTTCAATTATATTTGGCAATTTGACAAGTCTCCCAAAATTGGAGTCTTTTTTCACGCATAAAAATTTACAATTTTCAACATCAGATAATTTAAAAATTTCAGCAATATTTTCAATCTTGTCTACAATAAATCCTGACCCAAAATTTTTAATTGACCTTCCATGAACTCTAAAAGCCAACGCAAAGGCACCCGTGCCGTTTTTATCAACGACAGCATTTTAAAATAAAATTTCGACGCACACTCAGTAATATAATGTTGACCCATAAACGGGCTACTTGCAACTGCAATTGCACGGTTTGAAATTTGAATTGCGATTTCGCTTGTTCCTCTAAAATAGTTTAATAATACGCCGTTAAAACCTTCACAAATAAAACCGGAATATAAATATAAAGAACCCCAATTACGCACAAAATCCACAGCATGCAAAAGTAAATGTACGTTATAAGTATAATGTCTTTGGCCGTACAAATTTACAATATCGTTAACAAATTCATACAAACAAATTTCTGCTTGATTTAATTCTTTAGAAGTGGTTTCAGAAGCACATAAAACCATCATTGAATTAATTAATTTTAAAAAATGGTCAAAATATATGTGAGGGAGAATTCCTTTCATCACAAGAGGAAAAACCATACTCCAAGTTCTCCATTCATTTCCCTTCCAAAATCTTCAATGGTTAATTGATCTCACAGCTCTTTGAATATTATATGCGACCAGGACATTCAACCAAATATCACCAATCTCTTTTATTTTCAGTTCTACATAATACAATTCTTTATGACTTGAAGAATCTAGCCATAAATAAGTGAACCAACGGCACACGCCTAATAAATTTGTGTGGAGATAATCAAAAACAAAGCCATCTACAACGTCGAATTTTGGGACACAAATGAGCTGAGGTGTTTTCGTAATTCCATGGTAATGTTGTAAATTGTTTCCCATGGCCAACTCATTTTTTAACTTTCTCAAAACCGAACTAAATTCTTCATGAGTTCGTTTCAATAAAGATTTCTTTTTAAATGGAGGCAAAATCCATTTACTTGATTTTTCATTTAATTTTAATGATTGTCCTTCAAGGAGACACCAGGTACAAGAGTAAGCACCCGAAAATTGTTGGACCTCTTATAAAATGCAACGGGCTACTGAGTCGGCTACCAGCATTGGGAAATAAACTTTGCTCTCTATTGCGAGACCGTCAACTTTCCAATTTACACCATTTAAACTTAAACTTTGACATTGTTGAACAGATGAAGCCACAAGTAGGCCAAAATTGGGTTTATTTAGTCCTGCCCAAAATTCAGCTAACATTATTCTTGGTTTTCCTAATTTAAAACTAATCTCATTAATTCTAATTAATATGGGCCAAATAGAAAATTTTGAGGATTTGAAGCATGGAACTCCATCGGTATTGATTGTACAAGTGAAATCGAAATCCTCTAAATCTAATTTTTTGTACATTTCTCCATGCCAAATTTTACATATTGAGTGAGAATATTGGTCTCTGATATTTA
>JAQIVZ010003471.1:0-13885 GCA_034700945.1 Arrhopalites spinosus
CATGTACATATGGTGGTTGAGGTAAGGCAAGTATATCCACGATCGAAATCTTATCGTGGTTATATTTTGACGGTAATAAATACGCTGAGGCTCATTAAATTTGCATAATTTGAGACGCACAAGTCCCTCCAAAAAAATTTTCTTTTCTTCAAATTCCCAGTCAGTCTTGAACTTGAGAAGTTAGATCGATGAAGAGTCCTACAGGCTCCAAGTATAATCCTAGATTTAACTCGTAATTAAAATTTGAAACATGAAGGGTGTCCCAGAAACTAATGGGAAGGTCCACCATACTAAACGCCTGGACAATGAACGGGTAGAACATTCATTTTTAATTTAAATTAATTATTTTTTATACAAGACTCAAGAGTTCGAGACCGAATTTTTTTTCCAGTTTGTTTACAATTTAGCAGTGGCAGGAAATAAACAAGCCATAGATCAATTTATTTTTGATTCTTCTTCACCTGCCCAAGTCGCCGTTGAACTATCCAAAACTCTCGGGAACCTATCCAGAGAGGTAAAATTAATTAATTAATTAAATTACATTTATTTTTAATATTTGTAATGAATATTAATAAGTATTGTTAATATATATTAAATATATATTAAAATTAATATATTCTATGTAAAAATTCATAATAATTAATTAAAATTAGAAGAATGAAGACAATGAACGAGCGAATGAATTCAAAGCACTGGCCAATCATTGTGAGGAAGTAGCATGCAAATTATTGTCATTAGCTTGCATCAATTCAAATTCACACTCAAAAATTCTGGAAGCTCTTGTGAGAACGAGAAGTGAACGTGACATTCCATTTCTGGATTTTTTGATACAAAATGAACAGAGACGAGCCATAGCTCTACACACTGTTCAAAATTATCTCAAAGGTAATCTCATAAATTAATGTTAATTTTATTAATGTTAGACTAAACAATTAAAGATACATGCATGTATCTTTAATTAATTTAAAATAAATTTTATTAATCATGTTCATGAGAACACGATTACAGTAATTATCTAATTTAATTTTTAATTTGATCAGAACTTTGGCTAGGACGTTTAAAATGGGGAGTGGTAAAATTGTGTTTATTATTCACAACATTTGTATTCATTCCTCCAATTTGGATTGCCTTCTCAATTCCAATTCCTTTGGGTCATGGTCCGAGTTTGGATAAAATTCCAGTCATAAAATTTCTCCTTCATTTGACCTCTCACATCTACCTCATCATCCTCCTCCTCCTCACAAGTGTGACCCCAATTTATCCCGTTCTCCGAAATGATTTTGAACCCTACTGGATGGAATGGCTTCTCCTCATCTTCACCATTGGTCTCGCTCTCAACCAACTGCACGTCCACGTGGACGTGGACATGGACGCGTACCCGACGAGAAGAAATTGGCGGGAAATTGGAATATTAATTTGTCTTGGTGTGGCTCTCCTCATTCATTGCAGTGGATATTTTGTCCCCCAAAAGGCATGGCATCCCACAATATTTTACTGTAGAAATATGTCATTGGCTATCCCTTCTGTCCTGGCTGTTCTCCAATTAATGGATTTTTTAATCTACAACAATTTCTTTGGCCCTTGGATTGTAATCCATGAGAAACTGATGGGAGATGTCTATCGATTTGGAATATTTTTGTTTATTTATTTGGTGGCATATTCCTTCATAATGTCTGCCCTCAATCAACCCTTCAGCAAGCGGGATATTAATTCAACAATCATTGCCCAAAGCAAACTCTTAACCAATGGTTTACCATCAGGAGGTACTCAAGTATTCGAGAATTAAATTTAAATATTTAAAATTATTTATGATTTAATTCATCATTTATTTTAGTCCTAATGACACCCTTGGATGCCTTTGAACTTGGTTACTTCTCCGCTTTTGGATGGACTGGACTTGAAAATACGAAGATTGAACCGACGCAACCAGTTTGGACAATCATCCCGTTTAGAATTGTTTTTGGTGGGTTCATTTTTGCGGAATGGATTCTCTCCAGTCATTTTTTCATTGCCATGATGGAAACTTATAAGAGAGTTAAACCGGGAATTGAGATGGAGTGGAAATTTCGTCTTATGAAATCAATTCGAATGGAAATGACCAAACCAACATGGCCATCACCCATCAATTTGTTCATTATTTTGGGTTCTTGGATTGTCAAGCTTTGGCGTTGTGGGCCCTGTAACTGTGTGAGGGGACAAATTAAGAATGGTAAAATATATCTCACAATGAGTTTCTCTTTCAAGTTACCGTAAAGCTTCTATTTTTATCCGGGGATAATTCCACAAAAAAAGTTTTTATCCGGGTGTACGTTAGTGTTTAGCAACGGCGCTAAATCTCGCTAGGGATAAAAATAGAAGTTTTACGGTATTTAGATCATTATATGAAAGTTTTTGGTTTTGGATGAGCACAGAATCTGCATTGCCAGTTGGGACAAAGAAAGAAGGAGAAGGACGGGTGAGAATTGAGACGGCAGCTGATTGGCCAGGGATTGTCAAAAAGTATAGAGAAATTGTTACAGTTGGATTTGGAATACATGAGTCGGAAAAGAGGAGCGACAATAATCATTCTAGTACAAATGGATCTAGATAGCCATTTATTGGGGCATAGATACTACAATTAGAAAGATTTAATTTAGAGTAGGAAGCAAGTACATACAAATGTCAAAATGTAGAGTGTAGAAATATAGAAATCAAAACTGTAATCATTACAACTATTGTTAATTGTAGTTAGATGAGCTTCAATTAGAACGTAGAATGGAAATTAATTTTAGTGACGTTGAGTTGGGAATGCAATTTTGATATTAGTGCATCCTATTCTTGCGTCTTACTTGCTTACTCC
The DNA here is from genome assembly GCA_034700945.1 of Arrhopalites spinosus. NCBI lineage: Eukaryota > Metazoa > Arthropoda > Collembola > Symphypleona > Arrhopalitidae > Arrhopalites > Arrhopalites spinosus. The sequence goes on from JAQIVZ010003471.1 coordinate 2,840, forward strand.
TTTTTCCTCTGTTAAAATTTAAATTCCCCCCTCAAATTAACCGATACAGATTAAAAATGGAAACTTGAAATGGTAGTCTCGAAATTCTGATGTTAGGCCAAGACTAAAGTATTTTATCCTGGAAACTCTCTCTGAAATGATGCTGAACCGAGGTGATCAGTACCGGGTATTATTGCAGGTACGTGTAGAGTATTTGCCCAATTCTGCATGTCCTCCAACGCTTGCCTACCAGCTGCCTCTTCCTCCGGTGTCATAGGCTGAATTTGCGCATCACGCTCAGAGTAATCATAGTCTCCCAATCCTATCACCTGGGATATGTACATTGTACAAGTACACAAAGTTATATTAATAAATAAATATTTGATGATTTTGTGACTAAAATAATTTAATCACGATGTCCACCATGCAAATTTTTAATTTGAAACCAATTCACAATTGCTACTAATTACCTAGTTTAGCCGTAGACAGCTGTTTCGAGGTTATTACCTCTCATCAGTACGGCGTAAAACTGACCACCAATTGCACAAAGCAGGTACACGTATACATGCTCTGTGATCAAATGGACAATAATACTACAGGTAGTTGAAAATAAATTATAGAATAAATTTCCAAAATTGAAATTATTGCATAATTTAATTTCAATAAAACAAATTAGTATTAGGTAATTAGTAGCAATTGTGAATTGGTTTCAAATTAAACATTTGCATGGTGGACATCGTGATTAAATTATGTTAGTCACAAAATCATCAAACATTATCCTGGTGAATTGGGTAGCCAGCATAATTAATCAATTAAATATTTTTAATTGATTGATTCTATTTTATTCCTCTATCTATTTCTATTTTTCATTCTTATTTCTTCCTGTTCTTTATTTTAAATCAAATGTCATATTGTAACTCAGCCAAAGTGCTGAACATATGGTGATTTAGTCAAAGTACTAAAGAAATAATTTCTTTGAAATTATTGCAGTCCACTCCCAATAATATTCACAATTTGTTATAGTTACAATTCTTGTTTTATTGAAATTAAATTATGCAATAATTTCAATTTTAGAAATTTATTCTACAATTTATTTTCAACTACCTGTAGTATTATTGTCCATTTGGTCACAGAGCATGTATACCAAGGTCATATACACTCTATGCCCTGTTCTGCCAAAAGCAGGTTGGGACATTATCAGGTCAGACTTGTAAAATCTCTACCAAAATTGAGTAGGATATTCCATGGGAAATTTAGGGCCGCTTATTTACTCTATGCTCTAGCCCACCATCCATAACCATGGTATCTGGGCGGAATATCCTACTCAATTTTGGCAGAGATTTTACAAGTCAGATCTGATAACGTCCCAACCTCCTTTTCTTCTTTGGCGCATAGAGTGTATATGGCCTTTATGTATACGTGTACATGCTTTGTGCAATTGGTGGTCAGTTTTACGCCGTACTGATGAGAGGTAATAACCTCGAAACAGCTGTCTACGGCTAAACTAGGTAATTAGTAGCAATTGTGAATTGATTTCAAATTAATAAATAAATCAACATTTTCCTTTTGAGATTTATTACCATGGCAACGAGTGTGAGACACAATAATACGAGAAGGGCAGTCTTCATGGTCATGGCTGAGATACTTGGAGTAGAAACAAAATTAAAAATTTCCAGCTACGATTGTGCAGTTACGCAATCAACTGTTCACTTTGTGAATCAACTAAAAAAATTTGTTTAAAGAAAGTGACAATTAGTAAAATGTTGACAAACGAAACAATCATACTTCACAATTTCTAAGTAACTAACGAGGAAGTGGCAAGTGGAATACAAGTATTTGAGTCGAGCTGTAATTTTGTTTTGGTGTTATATTTGGTTTTAGCCATGGACAAATAAAAATAAAAATTAAAAGGTTAAAAATTAAAAATTGCAGCCACATGACTCATGTGTCATGAGGCAAGGGCGTAGATACTCAATTTGGTAATTTCAAAAAAGAAAAATGTAAATTCGTGCAAATGCGTGGGCCAGATAATTAATAGTATATAATAGGGACTTTTGGCTGTGTCGGAACTTGGAGCTTGGATAAGGAAGTTTGGATAAAAATGTATCCAAACCTGGAAGAAGTATAGGCATTTTTGTCGATACTTTTTATCCAAACTCCAAGTTTCGACACAGCCTAAAGTCCCTAATACAGTCTAGTCCAGTCTTCCATTACTGTCTTCTGGAATCAATTTCCGGCTGCAAGCCGTTTTTGGATTATTTTAAGCCAAAAGTGGCTTCTGACGTCAGAGCAGGAGCCAAAAACGGCGTATTTCTAAGATAAAATGAGCCAAAAGTGGCTCTTTTGAATTTCAACATTTTTTTAAAATTAATGTCACGTGCCCATGGAGTTCCAAAAACATTCCATGAAAAAGCACCTCATGTAGCATCCATAAAAATATTAAATATTTACAAAAAAAAATCCACCGTCCCATTTTTGAATCATGAATTTTTGAAAAATAATCCATTTATGGCTTATTTTATCTTAGAAATAAGCCGTTTTTGGCTTCTGCTCTGACGTCAGAAGCCACTTTTGGCTCTAAATAATCCAAAAACGGTCGACCCCATAAACGGCTTGCAGCTGGAAATGGATTTCAGAAGCCATTAATGGCTGACTAGACTAGGCTGTAATATATAATTCAATTTCCACCCCCTTTAGTTCTTTGTTTTTCACGTTACAATTTTGAAAATACTTTTAGACCTTAAGTGAATCTACAAATTCCCTGATTTTATCAAAAATAACTTTTGCTATCGGCTTTGGAAAAATTTATTTAGTACTACAAAATTTAATTGCTCTTAGCCCATTTTGCTTCCATTCTAAAGGCGTGAAAATAATTACACACTTTTTAGTCTTCTCAACCACGTGATTTTTTTTTCTTAACCACCAATTTTTGGCACGTACCAAAAAATTTAGTCCAGAAATCTCAACTGAACCTTTTGTCTGTCCTATACATTGGCGACGATTTTAAGGAAGAAGAATTCAAAGCGGATAAAATGTTGACTAAGAAAGAATTTCATCACAATTTTTTATTTATCAATTTCAGAAATTTTATTTGAGTCACAACCCGAATTTTTAAAGGGTCATTTAATAATTGTGTTGGCCAATTAAATAATAAATCTTTTGTTTAAAATTCTTCATAAACAAAGTTTGTCGTCTAGTGTGAAGGAAATGTTTACACATTATTTTTGATTGCTTTCTTTTGTTATGTCCACCTGTTGATAATCAATGTAAATTTAATGGGTCTACTTTTTAGCTGAATACGACAGAATGGTCATTAAATTTTTTCGAACATCCACTTAGTAGCATATCGTTATTTCACCAATCATTTTTTACAGACGATAAAGTTCATTAATAATCTTTTTGACTGAATTATTTACTCGTTCAAATGTGTTTAAAAAAACGTCACTGATAAATTTGACATTAAGAATCTCTTTCCATTTAAATATTTCAAATTATCAAGTTTCAGCCAAAAAATTGCTTGTTCGGAGAATTTATTTCAAGTTAATTTTTCACTTGCACGAGTCCCACTAAAATTGTTATTGTTAGTTTGTCACCGTAATCTAAATTAATAAACATTTTTGGTTTACGGTCTGTCAATTTAAAAGAATTTTCATATTTTAAAACTACTTTTCACTGACTCAGAGAGAGGCTTGGAGACAAAACTTTTGATGGACTTGAAGAGCATTAAGGGCCGAATTCTAGAAGGCCACTCACACTCAGGCTCAGGCTCAGCTCAGGCTCACACTCAAATCTCCACTCAGGCTCACATTTACAAATCGACACGGTCATTTTCCAATCCATTTTTCCTGCTACAAAGTTCCGAATTTTTATGGGGTCTCAGCGTATGAATTTTGGAAAATTAAATGCTCTTTCTAAATGTGTCCATCATTTTAAAAAATATTGACCCGTTCCCAAGTTACAGGTCAAAACGTAAACAAAGTCCTATGATTTCAATAATTTTGTACCACAATTTTTTGAATTTTGTTACGTTTTGACCTGTAACTTTGGAACGGGTCAATATTTTTTAAAATGATGGACATAATATGTCCATATGAATATTATTCAGAAAGAGCATTAAATTTGCCACAATTCATTCGCTGAGATCCCATAAAAATTTCGAACTTTGTAGCAGGAAAAATGGATTGGAAAATTGCGTCGATTTGTAAATGTGAGCCCGAGTGGAGATTTGAGTGTGAACCTGAGCTGAGCCGGAGCCTGAGTGTGTGAGCTGAGTCAAAGGTCAATCCTAAAGTTTTCTTACAAATTCCCTGGTCATCAAAGTTAGTGCCTAGACTTGACACTGGAGTCAAAAAATAATTTTAATTATTCTACAATTAGCAAAATGATTTTTCAATTTTTGCCTTTGATTCTCATATTCTTCGTAGAGGGACTCATTACCTTTACAGGAAGCAGGAAATTCAAACTGGATTTGAATTCATTGGTGGTGGACAGTGGAAAATGTTTCGTTCTGTTTACAGAAATTGGGGAAAAGGTCAATGAGTCAACTACAAACGTTGACTACTACTCCCCCATTACAGTCCCAATGGGCGTCATCTTGACCCACAGGTTAAATTTCCAAAAGTTGGAGATTGATTATTGGAGTGTTTTGTTTGATGTAAAATGGGTCTATTGTTACATGAACATGGTCATCCTTCCAGGCCCCTTCATTTTTAATTCAAGTACCGCTTGGTTAGTGCATGTTGCAATCAGGATGAAATATAGTACAAGTAAATACAAAGAACGGGAAGAAAGAAAACGTCACCTGGGTGCCAAACTAAATTTTATAATTGGTGACACCAAATATTTTGAGGCCAAACCAATTTACAATCATCTCGAAGAATTTGTCTACCAGGTACCCATTTTCATTATTGGTTTTATACACAACAAAAAGCTCACAGAAGAGCACAAAATTGACAGCGTGATTGGTACAAAGGACGAGGTCATGACCTTGGAGGAGATGGTACTCACCAAATGTTGGTACACTTGTTCTAATTGCTTCTTGGAGAAATTTATGGTCCCATTTGATTGTACGAAGGGCAATCATAGGTCGTGCTACAGAAAAATGATGGACACGTACAAAAAACATGCGAACAAAGGTCACAGTGTTGTCATTCGACACGAATGCGTAATTGACAAACCCCTGGCAAAATGTCCTAAATTTGAGTCAACTCTTTGGCTTGATAAATTCACAGAACCATTTCAAAGGGAAGCACCAATGAGAATCAGAAACGCCATCTTGAATATTTTGACGTCACCCATTAACCTTACTGTCCAGACATATTCTCCAGGGGGTGGTGGGACATTCCTTCACTTGATTGTCAAGATTATTTATGACACTGATGGGGTTAGCTTTAGCTTTGGTACACTATTTGTGACGGGAAGGTTGACATTTAAATTTATAACGGGTGATGGAGTGGAAAGGGTCAAGAATTTTGTAGAAATTTATGCCACGCCCTTCACATTCCCCACGTGGCTCGCTCTCTTCATTTCTGCCACGTTGACTGCCATGGTTCTCGCTGCCCTAAAAATTTCAACCGCCAAAAAAATCCCAAAACGGAGGACCTTTTGCGAAATATTTATTCAGAGTCTGCTCTATCTCACCGGAAGTTTAGTGTCTCAAGTGGAAGAGATTAAGAAGGCGACAATGGGTAAGGGGTGGAAGTGGGTGGTGGGGGCGTGGCTGTTCATGGGGATAATATTGACGAATGGTTACACGGGCACCTTAAAATCCGAGTACACTCTCCCCTACCCCTTCCACACCCACTGGCAGTACTCCAAAGAATTTGTGAGGGATGGGACATTTAAGGTTTATATGCCAAGCCAAGATGGAAACTGTAAGGACGACGGGAACAAAACCGGGGCAAAACAATGGACAGAACTTTATCCTTTTTTGGGCATTCGGGTGGATGCTGTTGTAGATTTTTTATTCATTTTGGAGAATTTCGTTTCTGTTCGCTACAATTTTGATGATTGTATGAATATTTGTCCTCAGGGAATAAACATGACATTTGAGAACTCTGGCTGTGAGGAAAATCGGACTTGTAAAGATTTTGTGAGAATGGCTAAAGTATTGAATAATGCATGGCGGACGTGTACTCCTCAATTGCCCCTCCTCATTCGGACAGAACTCAGTCAACCGAAGACGGTTCTCATTATTCCAAGCAAAGACTTTGAGTTTTATTGGAATCTTTTTAAAGGGGAAATGGGGTCGAATTCCTCTCTCAAATTTTTTCACAACAGAAAAATTCTTGGCGATGACTCTTTCATGAGGATCCAATATTGGGAGGTTGGAAAAGGTTTAGATCCGCATCACCCAAATTTGATGGGGGAGAGGATGGAGATTTTGATGGCCTCCGGAATTTATTGGTTGTGGGAGAAATGGGATGAAATCCGATTTCCGGAGGAATGGAAAAAGAGGTTGCAAAATGCGTCGAGAGTGGAGGATGAGGGCGTGGAAGAGTACCAAATATTGTCCTTCACAGATTCGGATGTCCATTTGGTCTTTCTAGTTTGGCTTTTCTGCTTTGGGATCACCTTGACCTACTTTCTAGTTGTTGACATTTTGTATGGTCAAGGTCATCATTTGTGTTGTTGTATCCTGTGGGTCATTTAGTTTATAAAGATTGACATGAGATCATGGATTACATCAAAAAGAGTCAAAATAATTAATTGGATTTTACATGCCTGTTCTGACGTCCATGCTTTTGTAAACGTGTTCATAAGCAAAGATGAAATTTGATTCTCATGAGTCTCTTCTTTCTGATGCCCCTCAGTTTAGTCGAAAATATTTCAATAAAATGAATAAAATAAATTTTATTTGGGACTCAGGCCAATTGAAAAAATTATCATGATGTTTCACATTTCCATTAATTACACGATGTATAGCATACATGTTTTAGGTGCTTATAAGGTCAAATTGTACCGAGTCATTCCGTCCATGCTCAATCAAACTTACAAAACAAAGATCACACCATCTACCAATGACGAAAGAAGGAAGGCATGAAATATCAAAATAAATGTAGGATCAATAATCTGACTATGTACATTGACCCCGTCAACACCATTCATAGCTAACATGACCTTTCCAATGTGGATAAAATTGTCACAGTCTGTGACTCACAGAACCAATTTTATTAGGGCAAGTCTTTTGAATTCCATGTTTATTGTTTTATTTCATGTACAAACTTGTTTCTTATTCATTGTATGTTAAATTATCCTTACTTTAATTGTGATTAAACGCCCCGCATGAACGAATTTGAGTTGGGTGAGCTCTGACTTGTCAACTTTTTTGCATGATTATTTTAACCAAATGGGAGTCGTCTCTTTTCTAATCGTCAATCGATTTAAATTGATTTCCAAATAAAATTTAATGGTAGCTGAGTTTCGACAAAAAAAATTGAAAATACTTTGAGCACAGTTCTGTTAAAATACAATGAAATCAATAATTTTTTAACGTAAAAGAAAACTGAAGTTATATTTTGCCGCCCTTCTATATTGACCACCCATGCTTGGAACGATGTGTAATTCGTGAGAAAAGTAAAGAGACAAAAAGAAACAAGTTGAGACATTTCAGAATTTCATACAAAATTAAATGAAGGGCATGCCTTTCTCTTGTGAACACTCATCTTAATTTTTGTCATGCTAAAACACCAAGCAAATCCCATTCATTTTTTCATTCTTTCCGAGATTGTCATCAGAATCTTAAAAATTAAATTGTAAATTTTGTGTGAAAAAAATTTGGAAAAAAATTTAATTCAACACAATTTTCATTTTACTGCCCTTTTCTTACTCCTACTCAAAATCGTAGACACATGGGGAGCTTCACTAGACTTAAAAATGGCGGGTGAGATCAGGGGTTTAAATTTGAATGAAGAAATAATTAATCATCTTCCGCCAAATAGGTTTGTCCTCTTTCTCGATGTATCTCAAAATATCGACACGTACGAGCTGGCTCCAGAACAAGATAAAATGCAAAAGACCCGGCAGATGGATCGACCAATTGTGATTCGGGAACGACACGGTCCAAAAATATTTAATTTGTCCTTGGACCTGAATTTTTTTAACTAAGAGCGAAGCGTCTTAGTTGATTTGCATAATTTAAAAAATTACATTTCGATAATTTTGCTACCAATTTACAGTCCCACTCCCCTCACCATCATGGAAATAGTCAAGAAAAGTCAGCTCTCAGATTATTTGGATGCAGAACTAAAAACCGGTCTCAATTTATTTGATTGGTCTCTCCTTCACATGAATTATAAGAGGGGTAATAGCCAGTGGCATGTTTTCCCTACAGAAACAATATTTCTGGGTCACATGACCACCCTCAAAATTGACCAATTTGTGTCAACATTGGCACGATGCACGAAATGAGTCAGTCCATCTCGACCCCATTCTCTGTTTCTTCAAAGTGACCTGGATGTTCAAGGTCACCATAAAATTCCATTTAGAAGTTCGCGCCTAGTAATTGAGGGCTGGTGGGTAACTCTTGAAGATTTCATTCCACATGATTTGATTCCCTGTCCAATTAACATTTTGGCGGCAATTCATTTTATACAAATTTTAAAAATTGTCTTCAAAGAAAAATTCAAAAGCCACGAACTTTAATGGTCCTTTCACGCAATCCCTCTTTTACGAAACTTCATTTGAATCTCAAAAATAAGTCACCATTCACGAGAGTGGTGGAAGGTCAAGTGGGTCTTGAGGCTGCCACAGTTGGCTCTCTCCTGGCCAGTGTCAATGCGACGCTGTACATCGAGTACGATAATTATTTTGAACGTTCGCGTTCAGAGGGTAAAAATTTGGAGATTTATGTAAACTCCAAAGTAAAATCGATTGTATTTCACGTGACCTTAGTCACGTGGTACATTACAGGAACCGACACCTACAATTTCATCACGAGAGACCGTGTAGCTCAAACTAATCAACCGACAATGCCTTTCCTCATTTACACTAAACCCTTTGACCCCCCCACTTGGGTCGGTTTCTCCATTTTCATTCTAATGACACTCCTATTTGCCTTATTTTTTTATTTATTCAACAGTAAAGGGTCATGGCCTTGTGGTGGGAAATTGGGGTGGGCTTCTTTTTTGGATTTTGGGGATTCTCATGGACCAAAATGACCAAGAGATTCCGCCGTTACAAATGAAAAATCCAGACCATGGCCAAGTTGCAATTTGGAGGATGGAGGGAAGGGAAATGAAAAAATTTAAATTATTATTCGCGCTCTGGACTGGGATTCACAAAGGTTCTTCAGATTTACTCTCAAGAGTCACTCTCAAGAGGGGACTCTTGAGTGTCGCCAAGAGAAAACTTAAGTGCTATTCACAAAGGCGCTCTTGGGGATACTTGAGGGTCTCCTGTTTCTAAGATTCTCTTCGAGAGTCCCTTCATGTAACACGCATCCCTATTCGCTCTCACATGAGTGCGCAATATTTGAAAATCTTAAATAGATAGGATTTTGTCTAAGAAAAGTAAAGTCACATTTTTAGTATTGAATTTATTTTTCTATTGCAAATTAAATCACAGCAATATTTTATTATGGGGAAGAAAAAAGATAATAGTGGTTCAACAACGGGACGAGTCAAAATAAATTGGACAGAGGCGGAGACTGAACAACTAAAATTGGAAGTCTCAAACAGAAGAGCAATTTTATTCGCCTCGTTCTCGTCCGTAATTACATCCAAAGTTAAACAACAGGAATGGGAAGAGGTCACACAGTCGGTGAATAGCATAGGCGGAAATTTACGTGACGTGGAGCAGGTCAAGACAAAGTGTCAAAATGTGCAATATACGGCAAAAACAAAACTTGCCGACAAGACCAAAGTCGTTGTGGGAACTGGTGGTGAGGAAGGTACGGATAATCTTTCACCCGATGATTTGCGAATGGCTGAAATTATCGGCAAAGAAAGAATTGATGGAATTGCTGGTGGAATTGACACATCTCAGGGTAATTAAATTATTTTCTTACAAATTTTGTACAAACAACTTAATTTCATTTTTTTCACAGCTCGCAGTAAGAAAAAGTCTATAGATTCCTCTACTTCAAGTTCGTCCTCTATTCTTTTATTGGACATATCTCCGTCATCGACTGACTCGTCCGCTTCTCCAAGCTTGGATATTTATGACTCGCCTCCAATTGCATCATCATCATCAAAAAATTTCAACGAATCTTTGCCAAGTGAGTCACTACGTCACCACCACCCACAAGCTATTTAATTTTAAATAATTTTCCTGTAATAAATTTGTTTCAGTTCAATCAACTCCGAGTCGGGAACTACCCACAAAAAAACCGGTGGAACATTTTAAAACTGCCATTAAGCGGAAACGTAAGTGCACATATTTATCCTGGATTCAAAGCAACTTTTTATTGACGTCATTTTTTATGATAATTTTCAAAGGTGTTTCCGACAACAACAGAGACCCACAAGTAGAGCTGATTGGTCTTCAGAGACGTATTGCCAGCTCACTCGCAACAATTTGCAAGTCTTTGCACAATAATACTGCAATGGCAACAGCGCTTGACAAAATTAATGCAAATTTAGAAAATTTGGTCAAAATTGAAGCCGACAGACTGGAAGTGGATGCCAAAAGGCTCAAAGTTGAACAAGAGACTCTTGAGTGGAAGCAGTCTCGACAGCTATATTTGGAATAGTGGGGCTTTTAATGAAAGTATTTTTTTATTTTATCAAGAATTTGGTTTGTTTTAGCTAAAAACTTTGATGTTTATTCAATGAGTAAAATATGTATCTACAACATTTTCTCTAATTAGTACACCATTTTGTTGATTGCCGATATTATTTTGATAGTCCATGTCATCATAGTTTAGCATATTACGGAGTAAATCTTCGTCCTCCTCAAGTAATGGAATTCTTTTTCTGACACAAAAATTGTGAAGCACAACGGTTGCTGTTATGAATTTACATACCTAGAAATTCAAAATAACATTTTTAAGCACGATGTCCTACATGGAATCAACCGTACATTTTTTTCTATTTTCTGTCATAGACAATAATCATAATAATAAAAAGG
>JAQIVZ010003472.1:0-13882 GCA_034700945.1 Arrhopalites spinosus
TTAGTTTGACCAATTAAATTCCCTAGTTTGAGCGCCAACTCAAATTTTTTAGTGAGACAATTGTAACTGAATTCATCGCTGAGAGTCCGTAAGTTAAAAATTGTTGTGTTGCTAAATTAAAACTTTTAATTAATTATTTTAATTAACTAATTAAATAAATGTTGTGTTACTATTGTGTCAGCATGACATCAGTTAATTCACCACCCACGTGAGTTTTATATTGGTCAATGAAAATGTGGTCACTTAGTGGTGGTGGAAATAATGGAACTGCGTCTGTTAATTGACTTGCAGTTAAAATTGATACCAGAAAAAATGAAAGGAGTTTCATTTTTTTAAATAATAAAATTTTTATTTAGTTAAATATTCAGCTAAACTTTTAATGGTGGTTGTTGTAGTATGAACTTTGTATTTATTCTACTAAACAATTTACTGGTCATGTGATAAGGCAATTGAAAGATATTAAATTTCAAGATAATTGGGAAAGTACGGGGCAATGATTAACTTTAATTTAAATTAATTATCAATTTAATTGAGTTTGATTATTAGTCACAAAGTCAATTAAATGTTGTTTACCATCAAATTATTATCTTTTTTTAGCCAATTGGCAACTTGCAAGTAAAATTACAATTAATTTATGCATTACAAGAAAAAGGAGAAACTTTTCGCAATATTTCCCGTCTTCATTTATTTATCGTTGGGAACATTGCGCAATCTTTCCTTCCCCAAAGGCTCATGACAATTGTAAATTACAAGGAGAAATTTTGAGGAATGAAAGATTGGGCAATGTTCCCAATGATAAATAAATAAAGACAGGAAACATTTTGGAATGCTTGCAAAAAATTAATTTTTAACTGCAGTTCAAAATTCCTTTCACATTTATCGGGACCAAAAGTACACAAAGATAATTTATTTTATCATTATAATTATTATCGCCCTTTGTAATTTAATTTGAGGTCATTGGAAATCGGTCCAAATATTCAAACTTTGAGCTGATTATTGGTTTCATTTTTTGACAAAATGGAAACAGAAAAAACAGAATTGATACAAAAAGAGAAATATAAATTAAATATATTCAAATTATTTAAAATAACCGCGCTCTCCTTATCATGTGTCCTGTGCGTGACAATTGTATTTAATAATTATAAAATTAATGTGAATTTAAATAATAATTCTGTTCGGGATGAAGGTGTCAATACTCATTCCATTAAATCATCAGCTTCATCTTTTTGGCCAAAAGATGGCGGGCCAATTGTTACTTTAAGTAGCGGACGAATCAAAGGCAAAATTTTGGAGTCACGTGGTGGACGTCAATTTAATGCCTTCTATCAAATCCCCTACGCTGCACCACCTACGGGACAATTTAAATTTCAGGTGAATTAAAATTAAGTGTTCTGAAATTTTAGTTAAATTTTAAATTTTTGAAAAAGCCGCCGAGACCATTTACTTCAAATTGGAAAGGAATTCGTGATGCGACCATTCAGGGAACTAAAGAAACGAGTTGTATGCAACTTAAGGGTGATCATATTGAGGGGCAAACTGATTGCCTTTATTTAAGTGTCTTTACACCAAAGGTCAGTTAATTAAAAATTTAGTTTAATTATTAAAATTAAACGTTTCATTATTTAGCTACCACAAAGATTAAGGAGGAAACCAAACCTCCCCGTTATGTTCTACATTTTGGGCGGAGCCTACCGTTTTGGGCGTGCTAATCGCTACGGCGCAGGTTTTTAGTTAAAATTCTTTTTCTTGGCGCTCAAATTCAGAACTTTAAATATTTTAGATTACATCATGGATGAAGATGTCGTTCTAGTCTTGGTCGAATTTCGGGTTGGAAATTTTGGTAAAAATTGAAAGTTTTTCAAAATTAAAATAATTAATTTCGAATAATTAATTGCAGGTTCACTCAACACGGAAGATGGAGTCATTGGCGGGAACCAAGGCTTTAAAGATCAAGTCCTTGCCCTTCAATGGGTTCAAAAAGAAATTTCAAAGTTTGGCGGGGACAAGAAAAGAGTCCTAATTTTTGGAAACTCTTCTGGGGCCACTTCCTGTCATGCTCACATCGTGAGCCCCATGTCACGTGGTTTATTTTCAACTGCTGTCAGTCAAAGTGGTACAGTAGTTCCACTTCCGGGTCGGGTCAAAGAACCGTGGGACAGTGCTATTGAATTGGGTCAACGATTAAATTGTTCCGTAGTAAATTCAACGGCCCTTCACGATTGTCTCCTATCCAAAAATGACCTTGAAATTGTTGGGATCAAACTAGAGAACTTTCAATTTTTGACAAAAGATGGAGTACCTCCCAATGGGGACAGGTCTCAAATATTTATGCCGGATTGGCCCGTGAATTTATTAAAAAGTGGGCAATTTCAAAAAATACCGTGGATCTTGGGTTCAAATTCTGCCGAGTCGTATTCTTTTGCTAATGGTCAGTCAATTTAATTTAATTTTTAATTGTCAGTTTAATTACGATAATTTTTAGACATTTTAAAAGAACCGGAAATGGTCACGGCTCTCAACTCAAATTGGACAGTGGTGGCGCCGTCTTTGTTCGATTTTCATGAGAGGACAAAAGGAGAAAATGGAAGTGACATGCGTGAAGCGGCTAATTCACTCCGTTCATTTTATTTTGGGTCAAAGGTCATCAATAATGACACGAGGGTTAATTTGACTAATTTGAAAAGTGATACGGAATGGGTTCACTCGACTACAGTGGCGGCACGCTATTATGCAAAATTTGGGGGGAAGGCTTATTACTATTGGTTGACCAAAGAGCCAATAAGAAGTTACGGAGAAAGTAGTAAGGGCGGGTATGAGGCCCCTTGGGGTGTGGCGCATGCGGATGAAGTCCAATTCTTTTTTCCCTTTGACCCCAATCCCTACATTGGCAAGAATTCAACGGACTATAATTTTTCCAAAAATATCATTAAATTATGGGTCCAATTTGCAGAAACTGGGTGGGTGTATTTATTTTGCCACTTTTAAAAAATTTGGCAATTTTTGAAAATGTTTTTTTTTGGGGATTTGTAGTAAACCAAATGTACGTGGATGGGAGGCGGTAGATTCAAATTTTGATAATTCAAAATGGCTTGAATTAAATGACAAATTCAGTTTGATGAACCCATTGACAGAAAGAATGAAATTTTTGGATGGCTTTCCATTTGATTTTCCAAAATATTTAAACTCATAAATTTAATTGTGATTATTAAAACTAGTCTTAATTAAAAATTTCAATGTTTCTAAATTCTTTGGTCATTTTCGTTTATTAATTTAAGTAATGATTTTGCAAATTTAGCATTTGCCTGTGTTGAATAATTATCAGGTAACAATGATAAGGCCAGTAGAGCTTACCGAAAGGGTCATGGGCCATTGAAATAAATTTCCTTTTCCTGTTGACAATTAATCTCCATACAATTTTTATTAGATTTGTCATAATTGCAAAATAAAATTTTGAAAAATGAATCCTTCTTAGTGCCATTTTATTTATTTTTTGTCCCAAAATTAATCCCTATTTGTGTAAAAAACAAGATAAAAATTTGCATCCACTTTCATTTTGCGTGGTCAAGTTTCATTGGAGCTCTAAAATGTGGACAAACTTGCTCAATTTCTTTAATTGTATTGCAAATTTCGTTATTAAAAGTTGAGGCAATTTTATTAAAACTTGATTTTGTAAATTAAAATTTAAAAGTTTATCCATATAATTAAGTCTAAGTATTTTTCAAAATTAAAATAAGAACCAATTTTTGTCCAAAATAATTTGAAAATATTTGAGAGAAAATGTTCTATAAAAATTATTATATATTGCAATTATTGGCACTTTTATTTACTATTCAAATTTCTGCAGCTTGCAATGAAGAAACACAAGTGAGTTAATTAATTTAATTTAATTATTAGTTAAATTACAAATAATTATTTTATATTAGTTTCAATGTGACGATGGATCATGCATTCCATTAAGTTGGCGTTGTGACGATTTCAAAGATTGCAAAGGAGCGGAAGACGAGTTCAGGTAATTTTTAATTATGAAAGCAATTAACAACATTAAGTGCATTTAATTTTACCCCTACATCCTTTCATACTCGGTATTCTCTAAAATGGAAATTATTTCAGATGCCCTTGTGACGGAGTAAGTTAATCAAAATTTGGAAATTAACAAATAAATAATTACAGAATATAAATAATATTTAATTACAATTAAATATTTATAATTTAACTTTAGAAATACACCTGCATGCAAGACACTTACTGCATAAAACTAGAATGGGTGAGACTGAGAGCCTAAATTAAAAAAAATATTTGATCATTTTTGGGATTAATAATTTGTAAATTGCAATTTAATCAGGTGTGTAATGGGAGGGTCAATTGTCCAAAAGGAGACGACGAATTTAATTGCCCTACCAGTACCATAGTGACCACCCCAAATAAGACCCTAAATTAAATGACTGTCTATCAAATATTCTCATTATTTTGTAGGGGCTATAACCTCACTTGTGCCAATAATTTTAGTCCAGGTAAAGTTAAAATTTGTAAATAATTAATTTAAATATAATTTAATTAATAATTAATTTAAAGGAATTTTATTTTTTTAAATTATTTTAATGCTGGACAAATTAATTTAGTGTATAAAAAATATTTGTAGTGGCCCAGTAATATATTTAGTACAACCGCTACTGGCAATAGAGCTATTTCTAATTAAAATAGTCCTGCTAAAAATTCCACCCTTTAAATAACATTTACGAAATACCCAACAAATGTAAATTAAGTAAAAAATTTATTTATTTTAAAAAGACAATGGTAATAAATGACTAACAGCACATCATTAATAATCAACGCACATAATAATTAAATATTAGCAATTGCTATTAATTGTACGGTTAATATTGTACAAATGTTAGAGAGTCCCACGTGAGACGAATACATTTTTAGGAAAATGCTCTCATTTTATCACCTCCCACAAAACAAACGTAAACATTTTTGAGTGGGCGGCACTTGACCGTAATTTACATTTTAATATTCATTTTGATTAAATCATTGATTTCTACTTTACAAAAATTAAATTTAACTAATCACAAACTAATTTAGTTGTAGACAGCTGTAATTAATAATTGTAATAAGTTCGTAGCTGTTTACAATTTAACAAGATAATTGATATCATTTGGGAATAATTTAAAACAATTTACGATTTAATTGTTGACTCATATCACTACACACTTCATATCTAACCTCCTGCAGTCTCAGTTGTGGTTATGACAAGTCATTTCATACCGAGAAAATTTAAAATGTTCAAAACAACTATAGTCATTTTGTTATTTACACTTTTGCAAATAATTAATGCAAGAATTGTTCCCAAAGGTAAAAAAACATGGCAAAATTATACTAAATTAATTTTACAACTGTGTCTGTAAATATTATTAGCCACCTGTCCACCCATTGTGACCCGGGAAGAATGGAATGCCCGTCCTCCAAATGAGATTCAACAAATGGAATTACCCGTCTCTTACATTGTCATTCATCACACTGTCATGGGGGAGGGGGAATGTAATACAAGGGAGGAATGTATTAAAGTTATGCAAGATATTCAAAATCTACACATTGACACCAACGGCTGGGCTGATATTGGCTACAGGTCTCCATTTTTAAATATATTTTTAATTAACTTTATTTTTACAATAATAAAATAATTTTGTGTAGTTTCTTAATTGGGGGAGACGGTGCAATTTACATGGGAAGGGGATGGGATCGAGTTGGAGCTCATAGTCCTGGCTACAATGATAAAAGCTTTGGCATCTCTGTCATTGGCAATTTCATGGGTACAATAATTAACATTATTCAACTAATGCATTTTAAATTAAAATTTGAATTTCTTTTATTATACTTGACAGAACATTTACCAAATGAAGCACAGTTAAATAAGACTCTAGAATTAATTTCATGTGCACTTAACGTACTTAATTATCTCAACGATAATTACACTTTGTATGGCCATCGTGACGTCAGAGAGACTGAGTGTCCAGGTGATAAATTTTATGATGAAATTTCAACTTGGCCTCAATTTCATTATGAAGGAGTCAACAAATTTTGGAATTTTTTTAACAAAATATCACTCACATATTTTTATTGGTTGTAATTTACAACTTGTAAAATATTAATTAATTAAAATTGTATTTTGCATTTGAATTAAATACTTAAATGGCTAATAATTTAATTTTTTTGATTTTTTTGATTTTGAACTCTGGCCCTGTACAGGGAGTGCTGTTGAAGCATACAATTTTCGAAAAAATTTTGTCAACTCATGGGCACTTGGCCTTTGGGCGGGATTAAAATTAAGGGCTTTCATGACAATTTTTCTCACATCCTTGGGACAGGAGACAAGCGCCAATTTTTGAACGTAGTCTGAATCATTCATTGTTTTACATTTAAGACAAGCTATAGGATCGTCAAATAAATGACGTTGGGAAAATATTTCAAAGAATGAGGCACCCAATGACCAAATGTGCCCTTGTCTGAGAAAACCTCAAATGTGGCCAAAAACTTGCAATTTGAGTTAGTGACATATTCTGAAAGTACGTTTCAATGCCTTCATTTTGACACTAGTTTGAGGTCAATCGGACAACCGGAAGTGGGTTTATTTGACGTTGTTGTCAGTGACGTTTAGCTGTTGCGTGTAAAGGGTTGAATGTTCAGTCAGTTAACGGTCTACGACTTCCAAAACTGTATTCATGCAGTTGTCAAAGCCAACGTTGGCTAATGTCATTGACCTTTTTCCAGTTGACCTCCAGAGGTCACTGTCGGCATTGGGTCAACATCTGAAAGTTGTGCAAATGCGTCGGGATTTTTTTAAACCTACTGCAAATTTGGTACTAATAAACATTTAAACTATGAATGATGACATATCTCATGCCTTGACCTCTAGAGGTCACACTGTCCATTATTGTAATCTAATTTTTAAAATCTGCAATTAGCTGCAAAAGCCGAATCCGATGCAATCCGTGAGCTTATTGAGGATAGTGACTAAAGCTGTAATAAAATACAATACTCATTAAAAGAAGTGTGTTTTAACTCAATCGATTCATTCAGTGTTAATCAGCATCAACTTAACCTTCGATTTGTGAACAATTTTTTTTAAGTTGACCCCGTGTCCTTCCTTTGACTTCTAAAGGTCATTGAGACCACGTACGGGCCACATGAACAGTTTGATTGTTTTGCAGCATCCAATTTAAATTAGATTTAAAAAAATCCCGACAGATTTGTACAACTTTTAACTGTTGACCCCATGGTCCATATTGTGACCTCTAAAGGTCAAGGGAGCATGCATAGGTCATGTAGACAGTTTGCACTTTTCTCAGCATCAAATTTAGAGTAAATTCACAAAACATTCCAGTAGATTTTGACAAATTTCAACTGTTGACCTCGTTGTGTGCACTGTGACCTCAAGAGGTCAAGAGACTAAATAAGGAGTTTGACCTCAGTTGAATGTCCAACTTATTAGCTTCTCAATGATGTATCACACACTGTCCTATGTCAAAGGGCAAGACCGCAACAGTCAAATGTAGCTTGAAAACTTTAAACGCGTTTTTCTCAAAACGAGATATCTGGCCACATTTGAGGTTTTCTCAGACAAGGGCACAAATATCTGACATGAAAGTAGGCCTTAAGTACCGCCCGTTTTTATCTTGGATCAAACACTCTGGCGCTATGTATAAAAGGGTCCCTCCAAATGAATTTGTGAACCTTGTGGCGTATACTTGACGCTCCATGTTCCCTATAAATTAAAATTATTTATTTGTGGTGATTTTTAATTTAATTTAATTACCTAAATAACGAGTGATCCCAAAATCACACAAATAGACGTGGCCAGTACGTTCGTCCACCTAAATTAAAATAAAAATTTAGACAATGCTTTTTAATTTTTTAATTTTAATTACCATTAAATTCTGGGGTTTAATATCCGCATGGAGGAATCCCCTTTCATGAATGTAAGCGACGGCGTCTGAGACAAATTTTGGCGTTTAGTTTGGCTGGCAATTCCTAAATTTTAATTGGATATAATTAATTTTAATATTTAATTGATATTTAAATTAACTCACAATTTTGGATCCTCTCTCTGGGAAAATAAAAGAAGCTAAATCCTGTCCCTTGACTAATTTCATAATCAACCATAATTCTTGTTGACCTCGTGCGTAACTTACGCCAAATAAATTGACTACGTTTGGATGGTTTAAAGTACTAAAATAAAGAGAAAAGGTTAAAAGTTAATTATTATGATAATTAAATATTTAATGGTAATTACTATTGAATCTGAGCTTCTTTGAGAACATCATCGTAGCTAATGTCACTTGTGACACCACAATTCATTTGTTTTATTGCAACCACTCTTTTAGTTCCATCTTCTAGTGTCCATGTTCCTAATTAAAGTTAATTATAATTAGTTAAAACTTAAAAATATGACGTCAATTATTTAATTTGTAACCTTTATAGACAGCACCAAAACTTCCCTCTCCTAATTTGTCCGTACAAGCCAAGTCCTGTCGGCTGATATTTTCCAAAGGGACTTTAATTCACAATAATTATTTAATTGTCAATTAAATTGTTAAGAATAGTAAATATTTTTTTTGAAATAAAGACCACCAACCTTCAAAATCATGATCACTCGTTGGAGTAGTAATGATGGACTTATGATCTTTGTCTTTGGAACTGAAACGAAGAAATCTCATCAATTTTGAGGATCCTTCACTCTTGTCTTTATTACTCATTTTCCGTAATGTTAACATTAATTGCAATTAACAATATTGGTCAAAACAAATTTAAATATGGTGCAGACTTA
Organism: Arrhopalites spinosus; assembly: GCA_034700945.1. NCBI lineage: Eukaryota > Metazoa > Arthropoda > Collembola > Symphypleona > Arrhopalitidae > Arrhopalites > Arrhopalites spinosus. The sequence continues at coordinate 8,825 of JAQIVZ010003472.1, forward strand.
TTTACATGGGAATTCTGGCAGTTGCAACTGCCAATTCCATGTGTTATTTATTTATCACATTTAAAATTATTGTGTATTAAATTTTAGGGAGTTGCTAAATCGCACCCCCACACCCCCGGCATACCGTAAAACCCCCCAAAAGTATCAGCCGCACCCCCACCTAAAAAATAAAATAAAAGAGCATTTAAACAGTCTGCTGTTTTAATTTAAATGTATTACGCCCCGGAGTCGTTTTCCCAGCCACTCGTGATAATTATTTGCACTACGGTAATTTAATTAAGCAATAATAATTATTAGTATCGTCCGGAATTATTCCGGACGATACACAAAACAAAAAATCACAGGAAATATATGATTTTTGTTTGGTTGTGATTTTTTTCCTGTGACCTGACTTGCTGTGGCATCCTCCATGGTTGTTGTGATTTTTTGTTTTTTGATGTGCAAACCATATTTAATGTGGATAAAATTATTTTGCTGTGGTCAAAATGAACAGCCAAAATTGATGACTAAAAGGCCTTAATTCCCACTGCCTATGATGATGATGCCTTCAAATAAATTCTCTGACTTCTTGTCATTCAACGACATTTATCATCCGGAATTATTCCGGACGATACTAATAATTATTATTTCTTAATTAAATTACCGTAGTGCATATAATTATCACCCAAACTGATAACAAATTTTTTTTGGGCAAAATTATTTCGCCCTTCCTCAGATTAGCCAAAATTAATTTTATCAATTATGTCAAAAATTCAGAGATAACTTTCGAACTATTAACTAATTTTATTTTAATGACAAAATTATCATTTTAACTTAATTTGACCTCGTCATCATTAATTAACCTTCATATCAATCATTTTGTGATATGTGACATATGTAATTTAATTATATTTAACAGCTAATTGTATTTAAACATGTGGGCACGGTCACCGGCGCGGCAGGATGGTGAATAGAAATTGTCGCAATTTTTATCCATGAGCATTCATCACCACTCATTAACAGATTCGGCCACACTGTGAAGTGCACATGAATACATTATAAATTTCGACATTTTTGTTTGATATTTTCAGCTCAGCATGAGAAGAATGGTGACTATTTGATGGGCACAAAAATGAATAAAAATTAATGTGGAGGTCCTCTCCATAAAATTAAAATCCCCGACTTTTATTCCCGCCATTGGAATGGCCCCCATTATTTTCTTGACATACAACCCATACGGTCGATGAGCAAGTCCTCCAGAAATCTCTAGAATAAGATTCTTGACCTCATTGACCTTCGACCCAATGGAGAATGCCTGCAAATAAACGAAGCAATAGGTAGCGCAGGCCACAATGCCTATAAATACATTGACTAGCCCGGCAAAATAATTTAAATGAAAAAAGCTAATGGAAAATGAGAAGCCAATGATGCAGTCCACAAGGCAGACAATTTTAACGGCAAAAATGATGAAGGAATGTTGAGAATTGAAGAGATGAATCAACAGGGACAATCTCTCTGTCTCTTTTATGGCCAGTTCAAATTTTTCCAACGGCAGAGTTTCCTTCTTTATTTCCCCAAGCAAAAAAAATATAAATATTTAAACCAAAACCAAAATTTTTTTGTATATCGTGTAACCAATAAAATAAAATTATTGGAATTAATTTTAACTCGTTTTGTAATTTGTTACTTTAAAACCTCCTTAAGATGGCGACACTCCGAGTGACATTTGAGAAAGAAGAGGAGCTCACAATACACAGAAAAATATAACCACATCATCATGTGTGCAATAAAATAAAATCCAAATCCTAAAAGTATCAAAAATGTCGCTTAATTTTGCCACGATGAAGGCAGAAAAGAGTACAAAAGTTGGAGTCGTGTGGGGTCCAAACTCAACAAGCCAACCGTGGAAATTGTCGAATTAATAACCAAAGGTGGCATGGTGACTAACATTAATTCTTGTAAATTATATTTCCAGAAGGCCAATAGAGAGCGTGGATGATTTGGCATGTAACCTAAAAATTGATTTCATAAATAGAGCCACACATCAGTAACTAAAAATCATTTTTAAACAACTGCAACATTTGAATTGAACTCACCCTCCTGTTCTCCTTCAAACAAAGAATTAAAAATTGTACAATTCCACAACAAAAAAACGATGGGCCACGAAACTGGCGGCGCGGACTCCAGTGGCGCACATCAAATGAATTGAAAAATGATTTAAATTAAAATATTTGGCGTGGTTCAGTAGAACTTGAACCATCCGGAGAGTGACGTAGGTTGTATGGAGAGTAAAGTAAAAATGATACAGACGCCATCACCAGTAGTGCCATTCACGAGATTTTGCAGAAATTGTCCCATTTAACACGTCAACCTTAAATGGGAAAAAATGGTGACGAGCAAGGAAGGAGAGCAGGAGAAAATTTAATTTATTTTCTTGCTTCGTCAACATTTTAGAAAATATTGAAATATTTTATGCACAAAGCAAATAGAAATGGGAGCAACAGGGAAATTTATTTTTCCAAATGAAAGAAAGTTTCAAATTGTTAGTTTCTAAAATTGGAATTTTAGTAACAAATAAATTGGTTTTATGTTATTTGACATCATTTCCGTACTTTGTCTAATTATTAATTCATCACCAAAGAAAATTAAAATTATTTTCCATTTTCAGGGTTACTCTTTTCTCCATTTTGGATCCTCCCAAATTAAAATGAGTTCCAAGTGGCAGTTTTATAAGTATAAAAATTCACCTTGATGGAAAAAATGACGCAATTTGTATGATTTCAAAGCCATAAAAATATAAAAAATTGTACAAATTGTTCTATATGACTTTTACTAATTGGGTTAAAATTTAATGATGTACAAAAACTATTTTTCTTACTCTGAACAAATTGAATTTAAAAATTGGAGACAATTTTAAAAGTATTCATTGTGAGCCCCCCTGCATTTGTATATGGGCTTCCATTTTAAATGACTTGTATACCCAAATTAATTATGTCAAAAATTAATTACAATTTTCCTTCTCCTGGGGCCGAAAGTTAAAGAAATGTCTAAAATGATTAATGTTGTTGTAAAGTAATTATTTTCTTTTAAACAGTGTCGCTTGACAGTAAACTTAACTATTTTTCCCATTAATGTAATTACAGTTCCTCCAAGGATCATGACGTCAACGTGTACATAAATGATTTTCACAAAGAATAATTCAGTACAAGTTTTTAGTACAAAATGGAAACCTGAATGCTCCTCATAAATTTCAATAGTTGATATCCCAAATTAAACTGTACATTTAAATTTAAATATTACATTATTAAATTTAATTACTCAAAAAACCCCAAAATGAAAATAATTTCAAATAAATTGTACAACCAAATTAAACGAACATTTAAATTCGGGGAATATTTCCACGCTCATCCATTTCAATGGACAAATCGACCCAAGGGAAAAAAAGGGAAAGGAGAGGTCAATTTAATTGGTTTTGTGTCATATAAAAAATTGTTGATTTATTATTTAAATGTCGTCATCCTCTTCTCGTACCCCCTCTTTGTCATGGGACGATGTGTCCAATTTAATTTGGACAAGAATTCAAAACCGGCGCTCAAAATTTACATGCAATTTGTCTCGCTCTATTTCTCCTTACCTTTGGTCTTTCAACTGGGCACCATTTTCATGAGACAACAATTAGTCGAATTTGTCAACCAATTCGTCAACACTTTTCAAGGCGGTAATCCTTAAATTTTTTAAATTTTAATTTTCCCTCTAATTATTCTTTTCTTTGTTTCAGATAAAAATTCTAAACAGGAGACGCCACGATTGGTCAAAATAGTGGAGAAAGTAATTGATGGAATGTATTACGGAATTAACATTTCGGCCATTATTTTAGTCCTGGTTGTCCTCGTAAGGCCCCATTCACCAGAAGTGCCCCTCTCGCTCCTCCCCAAAGGGCCGTGGAGGACCCTCACGATTTTTCCTTGTCTGATTTTTCAATCTTATTTCATGTATTTGTACATTGGCATTGCCCACGTGTGGGCCACTGTGTGTTTCGCCATGTCATTTTCTGCTTTGTCTCTCGTTGAAGAATTAAGGTGTAAAAGATATAAAATATTAAAATTATTTGACCCGTGACTTTCTGAATTTTTCTAGGTCAGAATTGAAGCGACTGACAAGGGCCTATTCAGGGCCAAGGAATTTGTATAAAATTTCGAAAATTCCGAAAATTCTAGAGGAGTACCGACTTCTCCAACTGTTCATGACTTCATGGAATCAGTTGTACGGGACGTTTGTCCTTCCGTGCACAAAGGGGGCGTTGATGACTTTGATAATTTATTGCATTTACGGGGTCATCCGTTTTGAAGGTTTCGTAGCTTTCTTCCTAGGATTTTTGGGGTGTCTCATATCCTCCATTTTGGCTCTTGCTTTGATGTGCCTCGCAAAATTTCATTCCGAGTCGATAGAAATCCTTGATTATCTCAAGGAAATTAAAATTCAAGCGTGCTTGACTATCAGTCAAAAAAGAGCGGTAAAATCACTGATGAGTTTGAAAGCAAAAGTCGGGTCAGCGTATTTTATTGACAATTCAATTATTCTTACAGTTTTTGGTATCATCGTTAATAACACTTGTAATTTATTGATTGCAAATCATTGAAAATTGAAAAGTATTAGAGCCGTGGGTTCGAGTCACAGTGATGTCATGTGCATTTTTGCAATTTTTACATTTTTCAGCATTTGGGAGTCACTTTAATTAATTAAATGTAATAATGTTGTGTACAAACAATTTGAACAATAAAAAAAACGAAAAATTTATTAGTGTCAATTATTACAGTAATTTAATAATATTTAATAATTAAATTTAATGTCAAAGGTTAATTATTAACCTTGACATTAAATTCATGAAAATTGTCTCAATTCCACAAAATATTATAGTTATGAAACGATGAATTAATTGGGGATTTATCCTGGAATCGAGTCGAATCAATTCCAGAGGGCAATGTATTTATCTATGTGATTTAACTTTTCTAACTAAAAATGTATGTTCAAAATAAAGGGGAAGTTCACAACCTGGGGTTAAAAGAGATAAATATTTAT
>JAQIVZ010003473.1:0-13880 GCA_034700945.1 Arrhopalites spinosus
ATTAAAAAGTCATGCAGTCCACTAATTTCATCACTTTTGTTAAATCATCATCGCCAAGTGGGCATCACCTCATTAATCTCTAAAGATGATGGCATGATAATGGGGAACATGCAAACTCAGTTTAAGTCAAGTGTCTACTCCATCCCTTCAAATTAATCCGGCCCGTTACAAGTTCCACAATAAATTTATTACAAGTTGAGCCGAATGAAATCAAAGAGAAAATTTTTAGGTGGAAAAATAACAAAGAATTTCAAGGAGGCCCCACCATTTTTGGTTTTTGTAGACAATCAACAATTTCTCAACATTTTTTATTAATTAATAAAAAAAACTCTTTTTAAAAAGACGCTTCACGTAGAAAGAGACTCACCTGTAATAAAAATTCCATTATTTCTACATTTCCGTCCAGTCAGCCAGTCAGACTCTCATATTTATTATTAGTATAAATTGACCATTTAATTGACTTGTAAAATCTCTAATCTCATCCAGGACATCGATCGCCAAGGAATTTCATGAAATGATGGAAAACAAATTCATTATTTTAATTTTTTTACTTTTACAAAATAGGTTTGGTTTTAACGCCGTTTCCATTATTTCCAGCCACTTCCCTAATGTTTTAACAGTTGGGAAAGCGTCTATTAATGTTACCCATCCACCTTGAATGGTCAACGAACAGTGCTGCAATTCCAAGGTGGCTAAAATTTTATTCATTGTTTTACCTAAATTCAATAAATGAAATAATTATTTTTAAAAGCTAGTTTAATTATTTTCATGATATATACTTTCATTCCATTTGAATCACGAGCAACTTGCTCGGAGCAAGCACTTGTCTTGTAGCAGATGTTACATGGAGGGTAGAATGAGCAGAAAAAAGGGTCTATAGTCCCTTGGAAAAGTTCAAAGCCCCCCTCTTCCTCTCTGCTCCACGTAAAATTTCTACTTTTCTCTTTTCAAATTCCACATTCACCTGCTCCACAAAAACGCATCCTTTTCTCCCATCTTGGAGGCCCTTTTAAAAACCTTTGAAATAATTTTGAGGCTTTTTTCTCTGTTTGTCAAAATTGGAATTCCAAATTCAGTGAATTTAAATTCTCATCTAAAATCAAATGTCAATCATTCAGTGTAAGAATCCTTCATTTAAAAACGGTTTCGTAAAATTTTTATCAAGAGAATTTCTTTATCATTACCAAGGGGGGGACATAATTGCTGTGAAAAATACACTATAATTAAATTTTTAATTGATTCTCAATAGAAATATTATTTTAACCAAAAAACAATTCACATGAAGAATTCCAATAAAATAAAGTAAACGAGGGGAAAGTCTTGTTGACCTTTGAAACTTTGGGTCATTTTATGATTTAGTGAGGTTTGCAAAAAAAATTTTTTATTTCTTTCTTGTTTCTAAACAAATTTTATTTTTTTGTGTCTTGTGAAAAAGGTCAATGTCGTTCCAATGTCATTTGATTTGATTTCCAACTCTTTACAGAAAATGTCATCCACCATGAAAGGCCCAGCCCACGTTCCCGTTACGAAGGGACAGCCGAATGGTGTCAAAATATTTAATTGCCCCAATTGCTCTTACAAAAGTAAATACAAGGGTCATGTCAAATGCCACTTGTTATGTGTTCATTCTCAACATCGACCTTTCAAATGTACCTCTGTCCCTACAAAACAAAAAAAATGGACACCTCAAGACCCACATGGAGACACACAGTAATCTCAAACCCTACAAATGCCCTCACCTCAATTGTCCCTATGCCACTACCCGTAAAAGTAGCTTGACCCTTCACATGAGGACACACACGGGAGAAAAGCCTCATCAATGTCAACTCTGTCACAAGAAATTTTCCCAAAATTCAAATCTCGTAGTTCACATGAGGATCCACACGGGGGGCAAGCCTTTTCAGTGTCGTCTCTGTGACTATTCTTGTACCCAGAACAGCCACCTTGCAGATCACTTGAGGGGTCACACGGGAGAACGCCCGTACAAATGTCAACACCCGGATTGCGACTACTCTGCCACTAACAGAGGGAATTTGAAAAATCACGAGGTGGTCCATAGACAAGAAAAGAAATTCAAGTGTTCTATTTGTGACCGAGAATTTAAACTAAAATCTAACTTAGTGAGTCATATGAAAATTTACGAGAAGGTCAAGCCCTTCTCTTGTACCCTTTGTCCCTATCGAACTAAATATAGTGGAAACATCAAAATTCACATGAGCCAAGTCCACTCAAAGAAGAGGAATTTCAAGTGTCATCTCTGTCCCTATGCAGGGAAAACAAACACAATTTTACAATCTCATCTCAAGACTCATTCACAAGAGAAGCCTTTCGCTTGCAGCCAGTGTCCCTACAAAACAAAACGATCCGACCATTTGAAGGAACATCTCAGAATTCATAGTGGAGAGACGCCATTCTCTTGTCCACTGTGTGACTATGAAAGCTCCACCAGCCAAAAATTGGGGTTCCACATTGCAAAGCATACGGGGGAGAAACCCTACAAATGTCACCTATGCCCTTTTGCAACTGTCCATGGTAAATCCATCTATCGGCATATGAAAATGCACGAAAGAGAAAAAGAGCAAAAAATGAGAGTTAACAAAAAGAAAGGTTAAATATGTGAAATGGCGGTCAAGAAAAAATCTTGTACAAAATTAAATCAAGAAAAGTTGTTGACTTGCAAAATGATGGATTGTGGATTTAGGACAAGAAAAGATGGGGAATGGGCGGAGCATTTAAATTCTCATCAATTGCCTCTTGTCCTTCTCACTCGACTTTCAACTGAAAATCTTTTATTTTAATATTGTCGCCATATTGTTTTAAAAATTGTGGATTAATTGTACATTTAACAGCCGTTGAAGTACAGTATTCTAATCCTTCAAATTTAAAAGACATGTCAGAACTGTACCAATTTAATCTTGAGTTATTTATCACTGGAGATTTTAACATAGATTTAAGTAGTAGTACTGATAATTCTAAAGAATTAAAAAGTTTGTCAACTACCTTCAGGCTTACCCAACTCATACAAACGTCTACTCGTTCAACTCTCACATCCTCTTCACTCATCGACCACTTCTATGTATCTCATGATAAAAATATTTTTGACTCCGGTGTACATATTTTTGGGTCTTCTGACCATAATTTAATTTACATCGAGGGTAAATTAATGTATTAAGAAAAGACTACCATTTGTTTACATACTATCTAGAAATTTAAGAAAAGTAAATTGGGAACTTATGGCTATTCCTTGGTCTGTAATCTCTACTTTTGACGATGTAAATGATATTCTTGACCATTTCTCATTATCTGTTACTTATTACAATTATAATTACTTATTTTATTTTTCAGTTCATTAAAACAGCCTCAAATACAGGTCTCCTTTCGGACCATTTTCATGACACAAAATAATTTTTGAAAAAAATTTCCCGCCTTTAGTTGAAAGTACATGCAACATGGATTATGTCCTTTTGATGTGGTATACGTCAAATATTTTTAACAGCAGCAATATAATTTAATCAGTCCATTGAAAATATAAATGACAATGATAATGATAAGCCATTGTTTTTTGGAAATTGTTCAAAAAAAAAAAAGTTTTATCAGCTAATTGGCTTATAAGCCAATTAATTTATTATAAAAATATACTGATTATAATTCTCAATTGGGAATTCTTTTGTGGGCAATTTTCAATCCTTAGATGAATGCATTTAATGACATAAAATATTTATTGTTTACTAAAGTCATTAATCTTTTAATTATTAAAATTTTCAAGTTAATTTTGACACTGATCAATCATATCATGTACGTCAAATATCGCAATCATGTCCTCATCACTTCACTTACTTTACCATCAAGATCAGTCATAAAACTAGATTCAATTGTTCTTTTTTTTGATATTTTCATATACAAACTAAAATTTATTGGGTGAAATTAAATTAAAAGTTGAAAATGAAATTATTTCTTCCAAAATGTTTTGCAATTTTGACTGGTCTTCTTCTTACCCTGACAGAGCCATTAAATGCTAAATCATTTATGCATTACAATGGAAATTTTGCCCAATTTCCATTTAACGATAGTCCTGACCCAAACGTTATTTTTCCAATGGTGACCACACCCCTTGGTCAACTTAGAGGTCAACTCATGTATTCCCGAGCTGGGAGACCCTACTATGGGTACTTGGGAGTTCCTTATGCAGAACCTCCAGGTCGATTTAATGCATCACAGCCAAAGGAACCATGGACTGGAATTTTAGATGCAAGGAAAGATGGCGCCATTTGTCCTCAAGTCTCCGGCAGTTCAGTTGTGGGAGATGAAAATTGTCTCTATCTCAACGTCTTTTTTCCAGCTCACCACGTAAGTGACAAATCCCTGGCAAGCCTGCAAATTGCCTTATCTTCAATATGTTATAAAACTGCAAATACGACATTTTGCATGCTTGCCAACGAAATATTACAATTAAATCAGTTTATTAATTAAATTGTCATTTAAAATTAATTAAATAATTCTTTTCTATTAAGCGCTGTCAAAATGAATCAGTTTCAGGGAAACTTGGTGTATTCCTCCACATTCATGGTGGCTCCTTTGTGAGTCGTTCAGCCTCGGATTTTGGTTCAAAATATTTACTGGATGAATGCCTCGTGTAATTTTGCCGCTTGTTTTTAAATTTTAAAATTAATTTTTAAATATAAATAAAATACTTTTTTTTGGTTTTAGATATGTGGCCATTAACTACCGATTGGGAGCTTTGGGTAAAATTAGATTAAATTGCCTTGATTAATTTAATTAAATTAATAATGTTTTGTATAAAGGATTTTTGACTACTGGTGATGACGTCATACCTGGTAATCTTGGCCTGAAAGATCAAGTCAGAGCTCTGGAATGGACAAAATCCTACATTACTCACTTTCGTGGTGATCCTGATAGAATTAATATTAACGGAATTTCTGCTGGTGCTGGAAGCGTCAACCATTTAATTGCTTCACCCATGGCCAAAGGTAAAAATTAAATTTAAATTAAATTAAAATGTAAAATTAATAATTAATTAAATTAAACAGGATTATTTAGCACTGCAATTTGTTCAAGTGGTAATGTAATGAATGGTGGTGGCGTTCAAAAACATCCTTTAAAGCAGGCCATTGACCTTGGTATAAAATTGCTCTGTCCAGTCACAACCACAACTCAACTCAAACAATGTCTTTTATTGAAAACAACAGCCCAAATTGTGATTGCTCAAGTTGGCTTGGCGGTAAGTTTTAAATTTAAATTAAATTAATTAAAATATTAAACTAATTAATGCCACAGTTTAGTCCTGTAGTTGAACCAGAAACGGCAGCCCATCCATTTCAAACTGTGAATCCATTGATTTTAATGCACAATGGAGAATTTCAACATGTCCCACTCATGACTGGTTTTGTAGTGGATGAGGGCATCAATTTATCAGCTGGACGTGAGTAATTTAATTTAATTTAAAAAATCATTCAAATTTAATTTAATTAAAAAAATAATTAGAAATACTGGCCGACCCTACGTTGACGGCATTGCTAAATACTCAATGGAATTATTTGGCACCCCAATTATTTCTGTACGGTGACCTTGATTTGAACGACACGGAAAAAGGAAGAATTTCCAGTGAAATTCGTTCATTTTATTTTGGTGATAAACCAGTCGGGTTGGAAACTAGACAAGAGTTGGTCGATTTATTTTCTGACAGTTGGTTTATACAAAGTACATTTGATTTTGCGCAAGCGTACTCAATCCATGCTCCTGTGTATGGTTACGTCATGACTTACAAGGGTGGGCGGAGCTTCGCGTCCCAGTATGGCTACGAAATTCCAGGTGGGTTCATTACAAGTTTTTTAACGTGTAAGACTAAAACCAGTCACTTTACTGTAGAAATTCAAATTTTAAAAAAGCTCCAAAATTTGAATCAGAATCTTATTAATTCTTTACAGCTATGGGCCATGCAGATGACGCACAATTCACATTCTATCCATTTGATAAAGGTTATGATGAGCTTAAGGTTGGGACAGAACAGTTTGAATTCTCCCGGCAATTAATTCGTCACTGGTCCAGTTTTGCCAGAACAGGGTATTTTTATTTAAATTTAAATTTAATTAAACTGTTAAGAAACTGAAAATACTAATTTTTTTAATTAGAGTACCAGCAGAGGGTAATCCAGGTGAGGCATGGACAACAACTACGGGAAATGAGTTGTGGCATGCCCTTGACATTGAAGAGAAAAATATTGTGGATTATTTGGAGAATCGAAAACTTTTTTGGAAAAATTTGGGACTGGCTGAGCATCAACTGAATCAATTGATGAATTGATGACTAAAATAAACTCTGACCTGCATATAATCTTTAAATTTATTTACGACAGGGGTCAAATTTCACTCGGAATAAAAAATTGCAATTAAAATGGTTCGGGTAGTCTCAAGCTTCTCTTTGACAAATTTTGACATGACTCCAAAACATGATTTTTGAATATTTCATTTTAATCGTTTTTAATCGTTAAGGTCGTTTAATATTGTTGAGAGTTGACTAAAAGAATGAATCGCAAATAATTCAATGAATTTGATTCATTCAAAAACACTTGTAATGTATTGAACTATACATAAATAATCATTGTGAAAATTAAATGAGTCAAATTTGGAATGTGTTCTTCACTTCATTTTTAGTCGAAATCCATCAATTTAAGTCAAGTGTCTACTCCATCAAAATTAATCCGGGCTTTGACACACATCCTATTGCTGCGGATTTCATAAAATTATGGGGGAAAAATCACTTTTTTAATTTTTTGCTTTTAGAAAATAGGCTCGGTTTTAACGCCGTTTCCATTATTTCCAGCCGCTTCGCGTCCTAACGTTTCAACACTTCGTTTACGGAATACGTATTTTTTTGAGTTTATTCATCTACCTTGAATGGTCAGCGAACAATGCTCTGATTCCAAGGTGGCTAAAGTTTTATAAAATTTATTAAAAATTATGCATTGTTTTAACTGAACTCAATAAATGAAACTATTTTTAGAAGCCAGTTTAACTATTTTCCATTATTTTCATGCTATACATTCTATTATGTACAGGGTCATACAAAACCTTATGCTCCCCCTCTACAGCCTAGACTACAAGCCCTAAAAAAAATCCCAAAATATAGTTTTGTAGATCTTTCAATTCTACATCTAGCCCTCCTACTTTCATTACAGGTCAAAGGGCGTAGAGTTGAGCGCTAAAATTCAAACTTTCGTGGTTTTTTAAAAAAAGAAGTTTTCGAAATTATTTTTTTTTTGAAGACAGAAAATGTTTTGATTAACTTTCAAGATAGCTATCAAAAAGAGCATTTAATTTTGCATAAGTGGTGTCAAATTTGGAAAATAGAAACTGAAAACTTGGAGTTCTGTGGCAAAATTTTGAAAAAAGTCAGTTTTTTTCAAAAACGTGTAAAATTTTGATGAAAAATTTCTTCAAAAAAAAGCAAGCAATTTTACGTTGTAGCCCATTTAATTTTTTATCAACTAGTGCAATTTCAACTAATTTGAGCTTGGTTTTGTAGCTCAAAAAAATTAAAATCTAAAGTAACACCAAACTTAGCTTGCACCTTCCTGAAGTTGGATTTTGAGTTTTTTTAAAATTTTATTTTTAAAAATTTCAAACAGTGACCAAATGTTTCGAAACTTTCTAAGTAGGCATAAAATTCAATGGGCTACAAAATAAAATTTTAATTTTTTCATAAAAAATTTAACTTTTTTTACCTTTTTTCAAAATTTTATTACGTCAACACCCTTTGACCTGGGTCAATGAAAATAAGGGTGTTAGATGTAAAATTGAAAGCACTACAAAGCTATAATTTTGGATTTTTTCTGATGCTTGTAGTTTAGGCTGTAGAGGGGGAGCATAAGGTTTTGTATGACCCTGTACTTTCAATCCATATAACTTTTAAATAATATTTAAAAGTACACCACCATATTATGATGGTATGCAAATAAAGAACATGAAGACTCAACTACGACAAAAAACAAATTTCTAGTTTTACACAAAAATTTATTGTACAAAATGATGAATTAAAAGTCAAAGTGGGACATGACAATTAATTAATCACATGATAAATATGAAAACACAAGAAACATGGCCGCACAAAAGTCTTCATTGATCTCTCTAATTATAATTAAAAACACGGTGGACTTGATTGTTACAAAGTTGACTAAGAAATTAATCACAATTAACTTAATAATTTAAAAATGTCATGCACTCATGTACATACTTGTACTTAATGTATTGTACCACTTGTAGTTTAGGTTTTCTCTTTAAGTGTCCATTTTATTTTTATTCTAGTCTTCATTTGCCAATTTTTCTTGTACATGTTAACTAAATACCAATTTAATGAATATTCTACTTACAAAGTTAGAAATAAATGGCTCGTTATTTTAACTTATTTTGTCGGTTGTTATATGGGACTTTTTTTATTTATAAAGATGGTGGTGTGCTAATGAGGGACATGCAGACTCAATTTAAGTCAAGTGTCGACTCCATCCCTTCAAATTAATCCGGCCCTTGACACGCATCATTCCTCAATAAATTTATTTACAAGTTGAGTGAGCGAAATGAAATCAAAGAGAAAATTTTGAGGTGGAAAAAGAACAAAGAATTTCAAGGAGGGCCCACCATTTTCGGTTTTTGTAGACAACAAACAATCTCTTGACTTTTTTTTTATTATTAAAAAGACGCTTCACGTAGAAAGAGACTCACCTGTAATAAAAATTCCAATATTTCTACATTTCCGTCCAGTCAGACTCATAGTTATTATTATTAGCTTAAATTGACCATTTAGTTGACCTGTAAAATCTTTAATCTCATGCAGGACACCGATCGTCAAGGAATTTCAAGAATTATGAAAAAAAGATCATGATTTTAATTTTATACTTTGAGAAAATAGGTTTGGGTTTAACGCCGTGTTCATTATTTTCAGCCGCTTTGGGTCCTAACGGTTCAACAGTTAAAGCACCTCATAAATGGTCAGGCACATAGGCACACTCCACTCTTGAGTTCCGTGTACTCAAAATTGCACTCACCTCGTGAGGGGAGGGGACTGGAGGGCGAGTGCAAATTTTTTTTGGTGCACTCAACGAGGAGAGAGTGAGTGCAAAATGTGGCACTCAAAGTGCACTCGCACTCAACAAAAAGGAATGCAATTTTGGAACTCTGAGGTCACTATGTTTAAAATTACGAGCTTTTGTGTTATTTAAGTCCTTATTTTGGTATTTCCAAATTTGATTTTCGATATTTTTCGAATATTTGACCTCCAGAGGTCAACAAAGGTTTCGTATGTATATCTTATGGCCAAAACTCTTCGTTTTCGTACCAAAATTCTGAAACTATTCAAACAATTTCTCCTTGTCCTCCTTATCAAAGTTTACACGATGGTCATGGCATATTTTTCATTTGCTTGACCTCTGGAGGTCAAAGGAGGCAATCACGCTGAAAGTGGCAATACAACTACTGGTCCGCTGGAGCACGTCTCCACCAATTTTCAGCTCAAAAAACAATATAAAATTCCTACAAAAATAAAAAACCCTTTCCGAGCTGAAAGGAAAAATTTGGCGAGTTTTTATTGGCCATGATTGATACTATTCAGGGGCGTGGTGGACTTGATTGTGACCTACGAAGTTGACTAAAGAAATGAATCGCAATTAATTTAATAATTTAAAAATTCCGCGCACACGATTCTTGTACACTAACGTATTGAACTGTAAATAATTGTTGTCATAATAATGAGCCCAGTAAATGACAATTGTGTGAATTTGGAATTGTCAAAAATCAAAATTAAATTAACCTCTGCGCCACTTGGACGCTGTTTAAAATAATTCGACAAATTGTGATAGTTGAACAAAATTTAATATAAATGACGACCTTTTTGTTGTCTAGCAGGTTGAGGGAACATTCAAAGGACGAAAAGAAAGGCGGAGAAAAGTGCCTTGAGAAACAAAGTTCATCCTTTCTCTTCTTGTCCTCCAGGCAAAATTTGGGCCCTTCCTCCCATTCCACCAAAACAAAGTTTCCCGCCCAAGGACTCTTCTCAAAGCCTTTGAAAAATTTGGAAGGCTTTTAATTCCAATTTTAGTTTAGCTGTAATTTAAAATCAAGTGTCAATCATTCCATATAAGGATTTTTTAATATAATATTTTAATTAAAGTTTTTTGTGAAATTATTTTCATAAAGAGAATCAATTTATACCTGCCATTGAATACCGGCCACTAAATTTTTGTAAAAAATAAATGATGATTTTAAATTTTGGTTTTATTCTCAATAGAAAATTTCAAAATTCATTCAAGAACAACCCAGATGACGAATTTGAATCCAATGGAACAAAATTGATTGCGAATTTGATCATGGTAAGATTTCCAAACATTTTGTTTTTACATTTCGCATGATCTGCTAAAGATGATAAAAAGTGGAGTTTTTGCCGCTTCTTTCAAAAAATCAATTTCATGAATGATGCTTTTTTTGTTTTTTTTTGTTTTCCATAGAAAATGTCTGTCATCAAGAAAAACTCAGCAGGCCACTTTATCACGAAAAGTCAAGAAAACGTTGCCCAAATGTTTAATTGCTCTAATTGTTCGTACAAAAGTAAATGCCAGAGTGATGTCAACCGTCACTTGTCAACTGTTCACTCTGACCATTGACCCTTCAAATGTACCCTCTGTCCACTTAAAACGAAAGAAAAAAACAATCTCAAGAGGCACATGAAGACGCACAATGGCCTCAAACCCCACAAATGCTCCTTTCTCAATTGTTCCTATGCAGCTGCCCATAAACAGAATTTGACAAAACACATGAGAACCCACACAGGAGAAAGGCCTCATGAATGTCAACTCTGTCACAAGAAATTTACTCAAAAGTCTGATCTCCTGATTCACATGAGAACACACACTGGACAGAAGCCTTTTCAGTGTCGTTTCTGTGACTATTCTTGCACTACGAGTGATCACCTTGACATTCACTTCAGGAGGCACACGGGAGAACGCCCATACAAATGCCAATACCCGGATTGCGACTATTCTGCTAAAACCAGCAAGGACTTAAAAGATCACGGGGTGGTTCGCGCAAAAAAAAGAAATTTGTCTGCCCAACGTGTCATAAGAAATTTGGACTCAAAAGCAACTTGGTGGCCCACATGAAAATTCACGAGAAGATCAAGCCATTTTCCTGTACTCTTTGTCCCTATCGGTCTAAAGATCGGAGAGGGCTCAAATCACATTTGACTCAGGTCCACTCAAAGGAGAGGAATTTCAAGTATCATCACTGTCCCTTTGCAGGGAAGACAAACTCAAATTTACAAACCCACCTCAAGATTCATTCACAAGAGAAGCCCTTCGGTTGCAGGCAGTGTCCCTTCAAAACAAAACATTCCTACAGTTTGAAGCAAAACATCTCACGACTCACAGTGGAGAGACGCCATTCCATTGCGTATTCTGCGACTACCGAGGGTCGACTAGCAAAAAATTGAATTGCCACATTGCAAAGCATATGGGAGAGAAGCCATTTAAATGCCATTTGTGCCCTTATGCCACCATCTACGATTCAACATTTAAGCGGCATATGGAAACTCACGAACGGGAGACAGGTCAACCAATGCAAGTCAACAAAAAGAAAAGTCAATTTCGTCAATTGGAGGTCAGGAAAAAATCGTATGCAAAATTCAATAAAGGAAAGTGGTTGACTTGCAAAATGGTGGACTGTGGATTTAGGACAAAAAAAGATGGAGAATGGGCGGAGCATTTAAATTGTCATCAATGGCCGTTTGTCCTCCTCAACTGACTTTCAAGTGAAAATGTTTTCTTTTAGTATTCTCATAATTTTATTTTAAAAATTGTAGGTTAATTGTGCATTTAACAAGTATCATATTTTTGTATTAATTATTATTGGGCCATTTCAATAAAAAATTATTCCATAAAAGTTTATCGTTTCAGCAACTCTCCATGATTTTTGAGGATCATATTGTGACTATTGAAGCTCTGGATAAAATTTTAATGTCATTTTTAAACTACGAATTCTAATAGCGTATCTCATACAATGTGTCATTTGAACGCTGTTTAAAAATAATTGAACAAATTGTCTCTTAATTATTGTCAGCTGAACTTGATTGGGATTAGTTGATTTTAGAACAATCCGAATTCAAACTATAAGTTAAAAAGAGGGTCTAAAGTGCGTTGGAAAGTTCAATGCCCCCCTCTTTCAACTCCTCCACCCTCCAGGTAAAATTTCAAATTTCTACCTTTCTCTTTTCACATTCCACTTCACCTGCTCCACAAGAACGCATCCATTTCTCCCATATTTTAGACCCTTTTAAAAACCTTTGAAATAATTTTGAGGCATTTTCTCCGTTTGTCAGAATTTGAATTTGAATTTCAGATACCTTTAATTCGCATCTAAAATCAAATGTCAATTATTCAGTGTAAGAATCCTTCATTTAAAAAAAGTTTTTGTGAAATTTTTATCAAGAGAATTTCTTTATCATTACCAATTGGTTATTTAATTGTTGTGAAAAATAAATTAGAATTACATTTTTGATAAATTCTGAATTATTCTGAGTAGAAATATTATTTTAATCAAAAAACAATTCACATGAAGAATTCCAATAAAATAAAGCAAACGAGGAAAAAACCTGAGTTGATCTTTTAAACTTCGGGTCATTTTATGATTTAGTGAGGTTTGCAAAAATATTTTTTTTTTGTTTTATTTCCTGTTACATGTTACATAAATCGTACAAACAAATTTTATTTTTTTGTGTCTTGTGAAAAAGGTCAATGTCGTTCCAATGTCATTTGATTTGATTTCCAATTCTTTTTAGAAAATGTCACCCACCATGAAAGGCCAAGCCCACGTTCTCGTTACGAAGAGACAGCCGAATGGTGGAAAAAAAATATTTCATCGCTCCAATTGCTCCTACAAAAGTAAATACAAGGGGCATGTCAAATGTCACTTGTTGAGTGTTCACTCTCAACATCGACCTTTCAACTGTACCCTCTGTCCCTATAAAACAAAACAGAAACACCATCTCAACAGCCATATAAAGATGCACAGTGGACTCAAACCCCACAAATGCCCCCACCCCAATTGTCCCTATTCAGCTGCCCAAAAACAGTTTGATTCATCACATGATGACGCACACGGGAAAAAAATCTCATGAATGTCAAGTCTGCCACAAGAAATTTTCGCAAAAGTCACATAAGAACACACACTGGACAGAAGCCTTTTAGATGTCGTTTCTGTGCCTATTCTTCCACTACGAGCGATCACCTTGAGGTTCACTTCAGGAGGCACACGGGAGAACGCCCGTACAAATGCAAATACCCGGGTTGCGACTATTCTGCAATCTCCAGCACAAGTTTGAAACTGCACGAGGTGGTCCACACAAAAGAAAAAAAATTTGCTTGCGAAACGTGTGATAAGAAATTTGGACAGAAATCCATTTTAGTGACCCACATGCGAATTCATGAGAAGGTCAAGCCCTTTTCTTGTACCCTATCGGACTAAACATCGTGGAGCCATCAAGACACACATGAGCAACGTCCACTCAAAGAAGAGGAATTTTAAGTGTCGTCTCTGTCCCTATGCAGCCCAGATAAACTCACATTTACAATCTCATCTCAAGACTCATTCACAAGAGAAGCCCATCGCTTGCAGCCAGTGCCCCTTCAAAACAAGATATTCCACCAATTTGAAGGAATATCTCACGATTCACAGTGAAGAGAAACCATTTCCTTGCTCATTTTGTGACTATCGAGGGGGTAGTTACATTTCCCGCGACCCATTTACCCGCGACCCGCGACCCTAGTATTTCTAAAATGTTCTTCCTTGGCAGGGTCGCGGGTCTTGGGTCGCGGGTCTTGG
>JAQIVZ010003474.1:0-13878 GCA_034700945.1 Arrhopalites spinosus
CGAGGGTCATGATGTCACCAGTGCACCAAAAACAAATTGGAAAAGTACTATTGGAACCAGAATTTGATGGGCTTTAAAGTGGATAAAGTGAATTTTTTGGTCACGTATTGCTACTTGCAATTATTTTGAAAGTTGTGAAAAAGTTCCAAAAGAGGAAAAACGTAGATTTCAATGAATTCAGGAAATCCCAGTTCTACAAAGTCGATGGAAAAAAATATTTGGAGATTCGATCAATTTTGGTAAATATCCACAAGAATTTAGCAAAAAAAGTGGCCCACAGCACTTTTGACCTCTCATGGGTCTTTGCCTGGCATTTCTAGGAATGACATTTTTTGGGAACCATCTTTTGGCCCAAGATACTACATGAAAAGACCTATCTGGGGATATCAAACTTAAAGTGATCTGACTTGTAGTTTTCGAATGGCACTGCTTTAATTTTTTTGATTTACTTATGGCCACCCCTTTAAATTGTACGGGATATTTAATATAGAGTTGAAGAAAGAAAACATAAATATGGGTTTCATGCTATTGGCAAAATAGTAATTTGACATGAAAAAGTCACACCATGTAGACGACAAAATACATAAATATGTCTAACCCTCCACCAAACAACCAAATTCAAGAATTTTATATTGTAACAGATAGCAAAAAATGCCATTTCCAAATTTTTCTCAACCACATTTTTCTTCAAGGTATCTCTATGTAGTTTTACATATTTCATAAATTCTTTATAGTGTTGAATTTGAGGAGAAGAAATGTATTATTTTTATGGTACCTAGATATGTACATTAGAAGAATAGGAGAAGTGCAAAAATGAAAAATACTTTTCACCAAAATGTTGCACTATTTTTTTTACACTCTAAACTCCTCCCAAGTATCATCAATTTTTCAAAAAATGACTAGTTTTGTGAATATTAATATTTAATATGATTTTTTTTCCTCCAGTTTATATTGAACATTTCAACTCCCTACAATTTTTTTTCTACTAGTTCAAGTCATTGATGAGATCCCAAAAATAGCGGATAAGTTGACACCAGACACACGTCTTGTTCATAAGCATGTGTAGAAAATGAGAAAATAGTCATTTCTACAAAAAGAGAGAGAGAGAGAGGAGTCCCTCTTGACACCTTTTTTTCTGGTTGTTCCTTGAAAATTTGTAATTTAGTATAATATATCTCCACGTCTTTCCATTTCTCATCATCTCAAGTATCTCCTATGGCTTTCTTTAGAAAAAAATTGCCAGATCATGAGCTTTTCATGGTGTGTGCATTTTATAGGATGTACAATGTACACAATGTACAGAGAGAGAGAGGGGTATACCCATAAGTTTATACTGTTATACTTATTCTTGCTAATTTTAATTTTATACATAAAAGTCAGGAGAACCCATCCATGGGCTTCTGCTCCAAGCTCTCCCGAGTGTCCTGACTTGAAAAATGTACAACTCACAGACACACAGTCAAACTACTAAATTACCGTCTGTTTTACTCTTGTTATTCTCTGCCCCTAAGCTACATTTTTCGGTTATCTTTGTAGAACAAAAAAAAGTTTAACTTTATACAAAGACTTGACTTGTGTTAAAATGTTGTAAAATACAGAGATAGTTCTTTTTTTATACTTTTTAAATGGGAAGTCCTATTTTTTTCACATTATTATAGATATAGATATATACAGATAATGTACATGAGGTAATTACACAAACTTTTTTTTCCTTTTGAGGTCACTAAATATTGGAACAAGTACAAAATAATTTTAAAAGTTTGTGTGTCTTGCTTATTTTTTTAAATGTGTACAATAATAGTGACAAGTATAAAATTAATACGTGGAGTCTAATGTGAAATTAAATAGTTATCTTTAGATAACTCTTCCCCCACCCCCCTCTCATTACTTTAAATGTAACAGAACAGACAAGACAGCTATGGAATAGACAAATGAGTCAATATAAATTTATGGATTTTTCTAATGGTCAGCAATTTATTTGATGAATCATAAAAACTTGCGAGTCCAACTCCAAATTCTTTTGCCTTGGGTCTGTCTCTATCTTTTTTTACATGACTACAGGCGCGTTCCTTGTTATTTATTGTGGCATGGCATATACTCGTACAGTCGTACGCAATACAAAAATATTTTACTGATATATCAGAAAACAAGCCAATCATGTTGAATAAATTGAGAGTACGAGAGTGGTGAGTGAATGATGAAATCATTTTATTGTGATTTGTAATTAATCTAAAATAGCCTACAGTCATGTTAATTTGACACCCCCCTCCCCCTCAAAAAATTGTATTCTCGTCATTTCTCTACACTTGCGACTAACAAGTGTAAGCTTGTAAGTGTAAGCTTGCTCCCAAAGTAATTGAACTGGGAGTGTGTGTGAAAGGTTAATTAAAAATAAAAATAAAATATTTTTAACCCATGACAAAATTGATTGTTGTGAACAATGTCAAATGTGTATTATTTATTTGATTAGTTTTATGAGTCTTCTCTGTTTATAATTCTAATTTAGTAATACACACACACACACAAGACAAAAATTAGAACCCTTTTAATAAATTATGACGACACATATATTTAAGTATCTGTAGTCATATTATATTTCATTGTTGTATTCATAAAAAGATGTGGACATTGATAAGCCTTATATGTAGTTAATGTCAAGGATACACATTTTTTTCCACACATGTCTCCGAGGTCACTCCAAGTTAAATTCATGAATTGTCACCAATGCAATGTCAGCATAAAAATTCAATCCTCTCTCTCTCTTTATTTAATGAATGGGTTTTTATAGGATATTCTAAACTTAACATTAAATCCCTAATCGTCTCTCTCTCTCTCTCTCTGTCTCTCTTCTATGTACTTTGCCATGCCTGATAATTTCCAGAGAGAGAGAGAGACCTAGTAAATTGTCGTGGTCGTTGAAACCAAAGTCGTTTGTTCATGATTCAAAGAATGAAAAAAGGAAAAAAAGTCACAGTAGGGGAGAAGGGAGTTTTGTGACTCTTCACCCTTTTCAATATAAAAAGATTGGGCACTCTGTAGTTCTCTACATGATTCATGTTGCATGTTCCATTGTCGTTGATCGTGGTTAACTGAACAGAGAGAAGATGAGGTAGAGAGAGAGTGTGTGTGTGTACAGATAGACACAATAATCCGGAAGAAGTCTCAACATTCTCAAATTGACAATAGAGATTCTCTGACAAGGCGAAGGGGTTGAGAGTTGCATTGCAGTATCTGTGTAGAGATATTCCAATGGATGAATGGAGATAAACTTTTTTTCTTGTTCATCTCGACGCATTTCCATCATCAACCTAAATTCTTTACACCATTCAAACTAGCTCTACCTATAAAAGTGTTGATGATGAATAAAAGTTTTGAGTAAATCTCAAGAAAATGAGTCTTTCGTGTTGGAGCCTTTTTAACTTTTGACTTTTTCCCGTCTCTCTCTCTGTCGTATATTTACTATTTCCAATTTTGTCTATGAGCTAACAAGTCAAAGTTTAGAAAATGTATATCAAGCATGCGAATAACACACACACACACGTACACATCTTTCAAACAGACTCACAGCCGTTTTATTTTTAGGTTGAAATAATAAACTTGCTCTCCATGCCCATAGCAAACTAACTCCAATTGACGAGCAACTATCCTCTCTCTCTCTAGTTCTTTGTACAAAATTCAAAAATCTTTTTAAAGCTCATACTATTGACCATTAAACTCAAAATGTAGAGAAAAAAAATTATAGTTTGTAGTGAAAGAAGACAAATTTGTTTTGTTCATTTTCAAAATTTTGTAATACATATTATATTACGAGTATCATGATTGTGAAGGGAAAGAAATGGAGAATTTTTAAAATAGTAAGATTATACGAGTATGGGATTATATTTTTTGGCACCAAATTTCCCTTTTTTGCATTTCCTTCTCCTTGTGTGTACTTATGTATATATCTGTATATGGTATAGACTCTATACTATAGAGATACTGATGTATTTAACTGGTTTTTTTTTGTGAGAGGATTCTTGGACAGAAAGTAGAGAACTTCCGGTTTCAAACTCCATTTCAATCTTGTTCCCCGTGGAGTAAAACGGCGTTAGAATTGCAATTAGAGAGAAAGAGGGAGGGAGGGGTGGAATTGGATCAGGAATAGAATTTGAATATTGGAATGAGTTTACAGTTGAAAATTCAAGAAAAGTCAAGTAAAATAAAAAGAATTTACAGAGTAACTGCCAACTGCCAAAATGACAAGCTTGAGGGGAAACAAAAGAGATTTTAGGGAATATTCAGTGTAACGTGGCACATAAAAAAAATCATTTTAGATTGACATTCCTCCTCAGTTTTTTTTACAAAAAAAATGTTTTATCTTGTATAAAAATCTTGTAATTTTATACAAAATACGTGGCACATGGATCCCATTTTTAGTGACACTTGAATTCACTTTTAAAGAAACGGTTGGAAGGAACATTTGGGATATAAAAGTGCAAGTTTTTGCATGACCATTGAGGATGAAACACATAAAAATTTATCCATGTCATACGCTCTGTAGTGAGAATAACTACAGTGTCATTGTTATTGTCCTAGTCTATTATGACATTTCAGTTTATATTTTGGTACTCTTAGTCATCCTCAAAAAAAGAAAATCTTTTGTATGTTGAGACTAATATTTTCTATGAATTTTCATTCATTTATTAGATTCTCAGCAAAAAAAAAACAAAGAAAATATTTTTAATACATTTTAACTCAAAAGATTTAATATATTAAGTTCTATTGTTTGTGGAATCTAATTTTGGCATAAAATATTTAAGAGATAATAATTCATCCTTAGATTATTTTTTGTTACATAAAAATTAATTTGAATTTTTTAAAAAGACATGAAAAAAAGAAACTAATAAAAAATTTAATACAAAAGAAGCAAAAGAAAATGTATGTAATACGTACTAACTAAAGTGGTACGTAATACGTAAATATAAAGTCTTGAGTTGAGTTAAAAATATTTTTACATTTAATCTGTCTGTGTATAATCTGGGTGTGTCAAATATATCGTCTTTCATTAAATTAACGAGCTACACCAACACTGTAGTATAGTTACTAACATGTAATTTCAAAGATTTGACACCCTTCCCCTCCACAAAAAAAAGTATAATGCTCATTCATGACTTGAAATATTTGAGACAGGGATAGTCACCAACGAGGGAGTCGGCTGAGACACACAAAAATTTGCTACTGGTAGAAATTCTCATACAAATAATACAAATAAAATCTTGTATTTACATTAAAAAATTGTGTAACTCATCCTCATTTATTTCCATTAGGAATGACAAACATTATTCAATGGACAAACATTATTTTAACCAAGGTGAGTTTTATGTAGTACATAAACTCCATTAGTGGTTTAACTTAAACCTTAAACCAACGTAATAACTTTTTTTTTCTTTGATTATAAACTAATGTATAAAATTATAGTGACTACCGTAATAAAAACCTTTAGAAGCCCGGGCTTCTACTGATTTTTAAAATCACTTAGTGGACGCCCGGCTTCTAATGGGTTCATTACGGTACTTGTATTAATTGAATATTAAACAAACAAAAGATTTGAAGGAGGGGGAGAAAAAAAAACGCTAATTAATTTGTCCTCACCTGTAACAAAGCAATGATAATCTTAGTTTCACCACTTTGCATGGCAATGGTACTTATAGTGGTGGTGGAGGGAGGAGAACTTGTCCCAATATTGACGGCTGAAGAGACTCCTGAGGGAGTTGGGGAGTCGGTGTTTTGAGATAAACCGGACATTCTGTCTGATATACTCACACTTGGTGTTATAGCTCTTACTAAATTATCCGTCATTTTTTTTAAAAATTATTACATTTATTTAATCACAACAACAAATTAACAAAACTGACAAGAAACTCTCTCTCTTTTTCAATATTTGCGTGTGTGTTTGATGCACCAGGTAAAGAAATCTGTGTGAATTGTAGACATGTGAAAAGTGCAACGTCTTGATTGTGATTTTTTATCTTTGTTTTTATTTCTATTTCAAATGCTCCAGGCTCTCTCTCCGTCTGACTCTTGAGATTGAACAATGAACGTCATTCCAAATCAAACTTCTTGTTGTTATTATTCCCTCCAATCACACAATAATTTTTTTTTGATTTTTCATATCTTCTGTTACATGTACATGTATTATATAATACTCGTTGAATTTACATGAGGGTCTTTCTATATTATACTATACTTGTAGTGATATAGAGTTACGGAGAGGTTTGCATCTTTGCATGAGATGAAAGATAAAGATCTGAATGCACTGGCTCCTTCACAAGGATCGTCTACACTTTGTCATATCTTTTCCATATTATTTCTCAAGATTTATTATTCCATCTCTCTCTCTCTTGAATTATCAACAAGATTAATAGCTGAATTTTTTAAAACACTGAAAATCAACTCATGGAACACTGACTGTGAATCGTCACAATAATAAACTTTAAAATTCTTGACCATTTGTTATATTTATGTCATATGTGACGAGGATTATTTTTTTATGAGTCAATTTTTATATTCAATCACGTCTCACATGAAAAGTCTCTCCCAAAATTTGACTCATGTGACTGAATAAATTTTGAGAACTTAACTGGGTACTTTTGATTTATTATTAATAATAAAGTAAAGATGACTATAAAAATTGTGTAGAATTTTATATTATTATTTATTTATTTTTTTACTTTATATTTTCGGTTTCGTTTTGTCGTTCTTCTTGAAAGAAAAAAAGACGAGAGCTCCATGCCAAGCCATTTTTGGAAATTTGCACAATGACAAACCACACAAAAAAAGTTATTGACAAATAAATAATAAAATAAATAAACTAATTTTTGCACTGAGTTCCAGTTTCTCCAAATATTCTTTTTAAAAAGAAGAAGATGCACAAAATATAGATTACAGATGGAGAGAGAGAGGAGCGGCTTGGACGGTGTCGTTCTCCGTAATCCAGTAACAAGTACAAGTTTTGTCTTTCAGTATTGAGTATATGCACACACCACTTTTGTACACACAAGAAGAAGAAAAAATTGAGACCAAGACAGAGGTGGAATAACAGAAAAAAAACACACAAAAAAATTGGAGGGGTGTTAAGAACTTATGTACAATCAAATGGAATAAAAATTGACAAAAGAGGGAGAGAGAGCAAAATTAGGAAATTATGTACAAATGAGGAAAAAGACAGAGAAAAGAGAGGCCTTTTTTGTCTTGTCTTGTTATTGTGTGTGGGTGGAATTAGAGACTGAGAAAATATATTCATGATTTAATATCCGCCACGAGAGAGGAAGAGAAGAAGAAGGAGAGAAGAGAAGGGATCAACAATTAACACAAGGACGATGTGTACGGATATACAAGAGAGAGAGAGTGCATGGCTATATAGTTAAGAGAGAGAGAGAGAGTCTAAGAATAAGCACATGTTCACTGGCCACCAGCCAACTTGGTTAAAGTCAAAGACTCTCCGTTTCTTTTTACTATAAACCCCCCTCCCCCCATCATCATCATCATCTCAGTCCTATTTGTAGGATTATATTATTCCTTGCCATATAAAAAGTCTCTGTACTCTCTCTATAGTGAGTCTTCTCCTTCTTCTTGGGATTGTGACTCGTCGTTACTTCTTGTAGTCATACACATGGAACATGCTAAGAAGCATAACAAGGGATTTTCTCAATGTTATGATGAGGGCATGCAGAGTCAGGGAGTCAAAAAGGAAAGCTGATGGTGAAAAACTAAATAAAATGCTATGCAAAGCCATTAGGGTGCTATTGAGCTCCATTGGCTTGGGCTTAGAGTAGGAAACCTCTTCTCCGTATTCATCTTCATGCTCTCTACACTAATTCTGCCAATATTTTTCTACACTATAATATCTTTACATGTGAGGTAATAGACACATGTGGAAATATTCTACACAGGGAAAGAGAGAGATTTGACACAGAAAAAAAATATTCTTGTACAAAAATAAGGGAGTTCTCTATATCAGTAATGCCAATGCGGTGCTCTGACAGTCAACAAGATTCTTGTTTACACTCCTCCCTGACTCTAGTAAAACCTCAGTTCTTGCTATATATATATACAGAGAGAGAGAGAAACAGGTCATAGGAGATAATACATATTTGAATGGGGGAAGAGATCAAATAAACTTTTGTATGAAAACATGTTTAATTTAGAGCAAGATTTTAATCAGTAAATGAATGAACAGTTCTGTACAGGAAGGAAAGGAAAAAAAATTAATTGTCTAATTCAGCCATGAAAACTGGGATAGGAGTTTTTTTTTTTTATTAAAGATGCACACTTTTTCGGCACATTTATTTCATTTTATCATAAATTTGTAACCTAAGACAATTTCAATTTTTTCATATAAATAATCTTGTTGTAAGTTAACAAGTGTACGAAAAAAAGTGTATCAGTAGAAAGACAGATATTAGGAGTGGTAAAGTTTGTGTCTTGTGTTGACTGTAGAGTCCTCCTCCCCTTCTTGTTTTATTGTTTGTTGAGATAGTCTTTGAAAAAATAGACGAGTGGACTGACAAAAAGGGTTAGAGTGCATTTTTGTGACGTTGATGTGAAGCGGAAATAGAGAACGAATGCACATTTTCAGTCTCAGGACATTTGAGAGGGACAATATTTTTTCTTCTTTTTCTTCTCCTCGTCTCTCAACATTTTGAATTATTGCAGTGAAACTAATGTCATTTGAAGCACGACAATGTATATCCACAACTCCATAATGTTCTAACTGTTACTGCATACAGGCATGCAGAGAAAATAAAATGTCGGTTGTGTGAATACATATAAGAATTCTTCCCCATTACGAGAAAAGAAAATGAAGGATTCCTCTCCCCTCAGGATGTGCAAGAAATGGTGGTTCCTGTTCACCAATTTCCTGGAACGGTTATAGCCACTTATATCAATATCCATCAACTTTT
The DNA here is from genome assembly GCA_034700945.1 of Arrhopalites spinosus. Lineage (NCBI taxonomy): Eukaryota > Metazoa > Arthropoda > Collembola > Symphypleona > Arrhopalitidae > Arrhopalites > Arrhopalites spinosus. The sequence goes on from JAQIVZ010003474.1 coordinate 8,943, forward strand.
TCTTGCCTTTTCTGACTCCTCCAACTTTGCCTATTTTAGTGGAATTCTGAAAAGGGGGAGAAAATTGTTTTTATGTCTCCCTCGAGTGACTGAGTGAAAATGGTCATTTTTTTTTACTTTCACTTTGTATCAAAGCTGGTTTTATATTTATTTTATTTTTGAAATATTTATTCTTCTGAAAATATACATTAGATAAAATTGTAAGGAAATCTTGTTGTCTTTTGTTCTGATTTTTTTATACTCAAGATTAGCTGAAGATGATAAAATAGTCAAGACATGGAGAAGAAGATTGGAGACAGATTCCTGGGAATCAGAGCAAGCTGACAAGACTTTTCTTGAGGCTTAAAATGAGTTGAGAATTTTCATATGAGTTTGAGAGAAGATTGTAGTTATTAGTTGTTGTGTAAATAAAATCCATGTAATTTGTAGAATTAATACAGATACTCTGACAAGTATATAATATGTATACTAGACAAGTTACATGGGATGTAAATCTTATCATAAAGCTAATTTGTTATGCAAAGAATTTTAATTGAGTGCTACTTTCAATTATAAACACTTCCGCTCTTGTACACTCACTCCTCACTTTGTTCCAATCTCAACAAAAGAATTAGGGCTACACCATTATCGTTATTCATCTCGGCTTATCCCAAAACAAAACGAAATACGGGGTAGCTTGAGTAAATACATCATTATGAGATTTTTGTTTCAAATTTTAATGTTTATAAAATAAAATTGTACAACAAATACTAAATATTTTGTCAACATAAAAATCTTTATCATTTATTCTAAGAATTTTTTTATACAATTTGGCGTCTCTTATGCAGAGAATTTTTGTGCAAATGTAAATAATATAATGTGTATATTATATTTCCTATTTGTGTATTTAGTAAATACACTTAATGATGACATATATTCCAAGTAATGAGGATCATCTCCATACAGTTATTAAGAGTGGAGAATTTCAAGGACAAAATTCTATAGATAATTCTCATTAAAAATAGAGTTTATGACTTTAGCCAAAGGAATGCATGAAGTTATTAAAACAAAATTAGTCCGTCAAAGAGATTTTGACATGAAAATATGCTTCGCATCGGATCAAAGCCCACATCTAAATCCCAAAAGTAATTATTACTGACCTGCGATCATCCTTTTTGCAAATGATTATTGGATTTAATAAATCCGATTTAAATGTTATATAAATTAAATAAATAAGGTAAAATCTTGTGGATAGAAATCTATCTGGGCCTTTGTTTTCGTGTGTATCTTGAATGAGGCCAAAGATCAGTCTTTTTTTTCAGTTGTTGACAATTTTATTGAGGCATACTTGAATATGTTGTATTGTAAAATTAGCATGAGTTTTAATTATTATAATGATTATAGTCTGTCTACACACACAAGACCATAATTAACTGATTAAACAAAGAGAAGGGTGCATTTTATTTTACTTGGCATTTATTTAATTGCACATTGAGAGACTTTCTTTGGCATAGACAGTTGAGCTTGGCGGGAGAGTTTGAGTTGGGAAAAATCGGAAAGTCGTTGTAGTTTCATAAAATGGATCAACCAGTTTTAACTGAAATTCCAAGTTATTTAAAACAATTAGCAAGACTGATAACTAGAGGATTCTATCAAGTAGAAGATGCTCTCATCATGGATATGCTAGTTCGTAACACATGTAAGTTTTTTTGGGTTTTAATTCAATTTCAAAGGTGATCTCATTCATTCGCCGTATTTTATAATGTAATCTGGTTATCTTTTAAATTGAAAACGTTTTTAGAGTCAAAATAATGTACACGAGGAAATAAAATAAATCAATTTTAATTATGTCGAATTTATTTGTGAATTTTTTTAGGTATGAAAGAAAAGGATATTGAAGATCTGTTAAAATTTGACTTGAAATTACTACGCTCTCGAATGGCAACATTAAAAAATGAAAAATTAGTTCAAATTCGACTCCGGATGGAAACGGGCCTTGATGGAAAGGCACAAAAAGTGAATTACTATTTTATCAACTACAAATCCCTCGTAAATGTCATCAAATACAAACTTGATCATTTACGGAAACGAATTGAAACACAAGCAAGAGATGCCACAAATAGAGCATCATTCAAGTGTTCAAATTGTATGAAGTCATTTACGGATCTCGAAGCTGGTGAACTATATGATCCATTAACAAACCAATTTTTCTGTACATTTTGTAAGTGTACAGTAGAAGAGGATGAGTCAGCTGTACCCCAGAAGGATTCTCGTATTTTATTAGCTAGGTATGCACAGTGAAAAAAATGTCATCTGATTTTTCAAACTTGTTTAAAATTTGAATCATTTCTAACTAAAATACAATGTATGATGTTTCTTTATAGATTTAATGAGCAATTAAGTACTGTTTTTGAACTTTTACGGAAAGCTGAGAATATTAAATTGGCTCCAGAATTACTTGAACCTGAACCCATGAGAAATCCTAATGATGAAAAGTATGAATGCACATTTTGTATTTGATACTGAAAAGCAATTAATATTATATTAACATGATATAAATGGAATCTAAATATTTTTTTCTATATTACAGTGAAGCTAATGGTCTTCGAAATGAGCGTGGCGGAGTTTGGTCTGGAGAAGCAACTCGTTCCAGTGGTGCTAATGATGACACACGTATTGACATCAAAATTGGTGATGAAATTGTCAAACCACAACAGGATAGAAAAGAAAGACCTGTTTGGATGACAGAGTCCACTGTTGGAGACTATGACGGCTTTGTAAGTTTGTCATGAATTATTTTTGAGTGCTAAATTTTTTACCTTATGTTTTTTTATTATTGAGCGTTCTAAAATTTTCGTTGTTTTTTTACACTTTAGAGTTCCACTTCCACTTCAAAGCAAGCGGCTGTAGATACGTCCTATCAAGAAAAAGAATCCCGTGAAGATGTGATGTCACTACTTCTATCACATGAAAAAAGAGAAGCTAGTAGACAAAATAAATTAGTAATTCCTGAAAATGAAAATGAGTCTGATCAAGAAGACGCCGGTGGATCTTCTATGAATTTCCGTCAAAACGGCCACCATAATTCATCAGCGATGGATCTTGATGACGGTACTTGATTATACACTTATTTTGTCTAAAATAATTATTCGTAGTTCATAGTTGTTTTTATTTATAGTGGACAAAATTCTAGGAAATCCTAATAATAAAAAATTATTTTTGTTTACAGTGGGTGTGATGGATAGTGATGATGATGAAGATCAAAATGTTCTAGTTTCTGTTGGTTTAGAAAAAATACCACTGAGTAAAATCACAGAAAATGAGCTCCAACGAATGACTACATCAGAGAGAGACATTTACATTCGATTATATCAAGAAAATTTTGCAGACATGTATGAATAATGTTTTTGTTAATTTATTGTTGTTTGGAGGAAAATTGTTTTTTTTCTTTTGTAAGCCGTCTGAAAGTATCTTTATGCATGGGTTAATTTATACATACACGCATTTCATAATTTCAATTATAGGTTAGTATCGTGATCGCCGATCGTTTATTTAAAAAACACCAAATAAGTCTTTGTTTTAGACACATGAATAGGCTTTTTTTACAATGAATTATTTATTTGAAATAAATTTTGAATTTTATTTCAGAGTTTACAATAACAAATAAGTTGGGTTTCGACTTTTGATATGTATAATAATGAAATGAATCTTAAATTTTTTTTCCACCAATTTCAATGATCAGCGCAAATAATTTCCAAAATAATCATTTATAAAATAATAATGTGTACCTACCTAATTTTGCCAAAAAAATGGAATGATATTTGCGCTGTATTTTTTTTCTTTTGATAATATCAAGAGCATATGCTCTGAAAAATATTACCGTTACAGTCTATTAGTACAGAAATTGATTTGATACTTCTATGAACAATGATAATTTTGTTTCTCATGGACAGAATTGCCTTTACACTTGTATTTAAATTATAAGTGATAAATTATATAATAATTATAGCCGAGTCTGACTGAATATCAAGTTTTATCATATAATATTATGGGCTAACAATAATGTTAATATTATATGACTTGTCCAACTCTCAAACCTTGTTCAAAATTAAGAGAGAAGAACGATCGTATACAGAATTTTTAAGTTGGGAAGAAAATGAGGGGAAAAATGGTCAATAATAAATTATCAAGTAAATTATTATTGCTCTACAATTAAACATAAAATAATTCACACTTTTATAAAAATTCAAAAAAAAGAAAGAGGAAAGAAGATGAAGAATAAAATGAAATATTTTCAAAAAGTAAATCTTTTTGTTGTGTTCAACTTTATTTTATTTTTGTGTGCTGTAGTAGTAGTAGGTATATATCTAATACGTTTCCTTTTCAAATGCATTTTAATTTTAAATGTACTTTGAACGCATGCATGCTATTGTATTTACACAAATAAGATAAGGCTAACTAGTAAACATTTATATAAATACATTAAACTTTTAATTTCAGTCTTGTCACAGACTTCCATTCATAGGTTTGAGAGTCATTTAAAGTACTTGAACTATGATGTTGATATTGTTATAAGTTTTTGGAAATTTTCAAGTTATTTACGTGCGTAGAATGATAGTATGATGGCACGCCTCTGACTCTGTATTTCTCTTTGGACTAAAAAAATCAAGGTTTCTAGTGTTTAGTAGGTACCAAAAAAAACTTTTAGTGTTGGCAACATACACTGTACTGCTTACCGTAAAACTCATCATGAGGTTCGAAGGTCATACAATCAAGGTTTACTTTATTATCGTTCGCAGATTTTTTAGCCTACAACTTGAACTTGTATGAAGGACATACCGTAATAACTGAAATAAACGCCGGACACGAAATAAAAGCCCGACATGAAATAAACGCCGGGTCTGAGACCTAATTTTTCAAAAATAAGCCGGGTCTATTTCATCAACTTTTATGTATA
>JAQIVZ010003475.1:0-13875 GCA_034700945.1 Arrhopalites spinosus
TGAAGCAACAATAAAGGTCATCAATGATTTGTCATGCCAAGAATTTATGTTTCATGAATAGAATTGCTGGACATGATGGGATTGGGAACCCAATCCCCATCCTTACCTATTGAAGGTCCTTTTGACCAAGTTGAAAGGGATGAGGTAAACAGGGTCATCTTTGTCAGTCACGTTTTTAAGCCTACTCACTTTAGGTGTTTGAGACCGATATATACGTGTGTACATAAAGGTCAATGGTGACCAAAAGTTCCCGCAATGACAATGCAACCTTTTCGCTAGGGCATGGTCAACTTGACATGGTCATGTGAATCAAACGGTCATGCTTAGTTTCTAAGATTCTCAAACAAATTGAAAATGTGACTCAATTAGTTGAGATGAAAAATTTATTCTTCTACCAATTTTGACCTCATGACCTGTCATGCCAAAGGTTGTGAAAAAGTAATATGTCAACTTTTTCCCATTAAAGTCTGGACATTATAAAAAGATTTGAAAACAGTTCATTACATGATTTCAGAGCTATGGCGAGTTTAATTTGACCGTCCAAAAATGTGACTCAATTGTTTGATATACTGTATTTATTCTTTCCGTGCCTTATTATTATGACCAAAATCCCCTTACATTAATAATCATTAGTCAGGCAAGTTGAGCTCACCCACTCTTTCTGATAAATTCCTTCATTCAAAATTGACTCAATGACTTTTCTTTCACCACTTAAAGCTGGCAAAAAAGGAAATAGTTGTAAAGAAGTAAAAGTAGAATGTAATATGTAGATGAATTTTATGTATTTTCCTCCTCTTCTTTTAGGTGCACTCTAAAGAATAATTGTCCGAAAGGACCCAAGAGCACTGAACATTCTCTTTACTGGATCTCCTATAAAAGCGGCCAATGCACAAGGATTACAATGGTGAGATATTCTTTTTATAGGTTCATCCATTAGGTCATGTTACTTCATTTATATTTCCCTTCATAAACATTAAAATTGTATTTTTTTTCATTCTTCAAATTTAGGTGAATCCAAGTCAGCTACAAAGCTCCACAGCAAGAACTGTAAGTTGTTTTAAGCTTGCTTTCTTGATTTGAAAAATTCATGAAATAATTGTGTCATGTTAAATAGAAAAATTTACAATTGTTTAACCAATTTTCATGTTACCATTTCAGTTGTCCCTCAGTATTGATCATCTTCCAACTCGGTCTGGAGATTTTTGGTGTGTGTTCAGGTTTCTCAGCGGAAAAACACTCAAGACACATGCAAACCTCACCACGTAAGTAGCATGAAAATTTTCTTTTTTTACAACGTAATAAATTGACGTAAAAAGATATTTTTTGCTATGACGTTATTTAATTTTTTCAAATAAATAGAAATGGTGTTACCTGTTACACTCCACCAACTTCAGACTTACCACCCATCCCTCCTGGACATCGTAAGTGTCAACTATAATTTTCTCTTTCAAAAATTAAAGTTTAATCCTTAAACGTTTCAAGTTTAACGAGCAATGAATCAAATTTTACTCTTTTTTTAGATAACTTTACGGCAATCTTGTCTGTTCGAATGGTGAGTTGATATATTATTTTATTATTGATGTGAATCTCCTGTAGAATGTACATGAAATAATTAATAAAAAAATCATGTTTCTTATCTAGATGTCTCAGGATGGATCTCAGCCTAATGATTTTGTGGCCACCGACTTTGTGTTCTTTGATTGTAACACTTATACCACATGTACTTCTTGTGTAACTTCCGCATTTCCATGTGATTGGTAAGTCACACTCTTCTTGCTATTTTTATGGATACATACAATATGTAATTATATGTTTGACACTTTTTTAATCATTTTTTGTTGTACATAGGTGCGTCGACAAGCATAGGTGTACACATGACACTGCTGAAAATTGTCGTAACGATATCTTGGTGACTGGTCTCAATGTATGAACTTTCTGCTTTTAATCAATTTCATTATATTCATAGAACTGCGTAAAACACTTTTTAATAAACATTTTCTTTTTTTTAAACAGAGAGTGGGACCAAGTATCCGTAGTGGGCCTGGCTTTTGTCCTAGAATCAATGTTACGAATGGTATGTAACTCTTTCAAACCTGTTTTGACATTTTAGTAATTTTTTGAATTAAATATTATTGAGCCATCTTTCATGCCATAATATGAAATTCATATTTGATATGACTTTTTTAGGTTCATCTGAACAGTTGGTGCCATTTGTAAGAAATACTTTCACTGCTCAAAATTATTTTAAATATCTGAATGAAAAAGTGTCATACTTTTTTTGCGCATAAAACTACTACTAGTAGTTCATTTTTTGAACTTTTTATTTTATTTAGCCTAATCATAATGTTATTATTTAATTTTCAACATATTTTTCATTTATTTTATTCATAGGGAACTCAAAAACGTATTCAAGTGAAAGTCGATAACATCGCGGTAAGTGTTTCTTAATGAAATGATTTATAATGGATACGTATGTAATAGTATAATTCATAGGCGATGGGATATTTGAATGTGTAAAGAATTCTTCTTAATTACATCATTTGAATTTATAGCAACAAATCATCGTGCAGACACGATTCTCTTGTCGTTTTAATATCGAAGGGCGTGTCACACCTGCAAATGCTCAGCTGGTCGAGAACACAATCTACTGTGAACCCATTCAATTCACCTATAATTCTCCAGCACCTAATATCACTGTGCCATTTGCCGTGGTATGGGGTGGCGGCGAGACAAAGTCTTTGGACAATCCGGATAACATTCATAGTAAGTTATTGAGAGGAAAACCGTCTGCAATTTTTTTTTGTTTTTTCACTTGATCTGCTAGGCTCAAGGATATATTTAATTGTTAAAGTGGGGCTTGTTATGTACCAAAGATAGACTATGGTCCTTTGGCATAAAGAAATTTTTAAACAGAATTATTCAACTCTGACATGCGTACGATGTAATGCAATACCCTTAACATTAATGAATTGTATTTATTTATAGTTCTCGTGTATAAATGCCCTGCTATGGCGGATAACTGTGGAATGTGCCTGGTAAGGAATACTTTATTTTACCATTCCGCTACATTTAGTAATATTTACAATTTATAGCGAGTCAAATATTTAATTAAAAAATCATGTAATTAATGTTCTTAGGCCATGGATGAAAAGTTTAACTGTGGGTGGTGTCAGTCATCTACTCGGTGCCAAGTTCGGGAACAATGTGACAATGGAATGGGAGTTTGGCTCAGTAGAAATCAAACATGTCCTAACCCGGAAATCGTCAATTTTCATCCAAAGTCTGGTCCATGGGAAGGGGGTACAAATGTTACAATTGATGGGATTAATCTTGGCAAAACATTTGATGTAAGGGGGAAACATTTATCTTATGATAATTTGTACGATAATTTATTTAGCTTATTATTTAGTGTATGTTGTTTTATATTTGACCTTTTTTTCTTAAATTATAATTTTCATGTACAGGATATATACAGTGGTGTAAGTGTAGCTGGTGTCAACTGTGAGCCCTTTCGTCACTTGTATCAACAAACAAGGAGAATTGTATGTCGACTGGATGGTCCTGGAATCAATGAACTAAAATCTGGACCTATAATCGTCAAAGTTGCTGACTATAGAGCTCAATCAGTTGAAAGCTATCGCTTTGTTGATCCTAAAATTCGTGGAATAAGCCCCCGAAGTGGTCCAGTTGCTGGTGGTACAAGGATCACGATATTTGGAGAGCATTTGAATGCGGGAAGTCATATTGAAGCTTTTGTAGACAACATTCCTTGTGAAATTCTATCGTAAGTGTATTTTAAGAAACTTTTTGACTCTACTATCAATCATAATGGTAAAGAGGAAAAAAACATTGTCAAGTATAAATAATCAAGTTGTGTTCATTAATTTTACAGGAAAGAAACTAGACAAATTGTTTGTCGTTCTGGACGAAGTAAGAAAACTGGAAAATGGCATGTGAAGGTACTTTAAAAAGAATTTATCGGGCCGTCCTAAATTCATGACTTGTACTCTAAAGGTTGTAAGTTTGGAGAACTAAACTGTTTTATTTTTTCTTTATTAGGTCAAGTTTGATCAGAGGGAACGTGTCTATGAGCCTGGCTTTACTTATGTTGATAATCCCGTCATTCACTTGGAGAAAGTAAGTTTCTTTTTCTCAATTGCGAATGGCTCCATTCGATTCTTGGCTGTTCAAGTTTTATAGTATAGTTTAACTGATACCATATGTAACGTGTGACAGGACAAGCCATTACGATGAATTTTTTTTTGTTTTAGGCAATTCGAGGAATTCCTGCTGGCGGAATCAATATCACAGTAGATGGACGACATTTTGACGTAGTCCAGGAGCCCTTTATTTATGTCGTCTATAATGGGACAAGCTATAATGGCGTAAGTTTAAATGGCTCCTTTGAGAAAATATGGATTAGTCTTTCAATTCATGAACAACGTTAAATAAAACTGTTTCACTTTCGTTTCGTTTCAATAGCCCTGTAATATATCTGGTAATGAAACCATGTTTTGCCTAACGCCCAAATTTGATGAAGAACCCTACTTTTCGGAACAAGATGCTAAGGATGGCCTACGTCTTCAATATGGTTTTATTCTCGACACAGTAGATACCGGTGTTCAAAACTTGTCTGAAGAAAATAAATTGTTTCATCTATTTCCAAATCCACAGTAAGAATAATATCATAGTTTAATTATTTTAAAAAAAATGTATATTTACATAAAAAAGAAATGTACATTGTAATATTTTCTCATTTATTGTCACCACTAATCATTCATGTCAATTAAACTTTTACAGGTACGATCAATTTGAAGAAAAAATCAAAAAATACAAAAGTGACTATTTGACGATAAATGTAAGGTGACAGTTTAATGTTCTCTCTTGTAATTTATAGCTCTGTTTCTAAATCTGAAATGATGCTATTAAAACATTTTATTGCTTTAAAGGGTCGTAATCTGAACAGTGGATCAGATGAGGGTGACCTCGTTGTTCTCATCGGAACTAGGTGAGTAATGTTCATGTACATGTATAATTATATTAACTGTACATTTATTTCCAATATAAATTTTAAATAATCAAGTTTAAATACACATTTTGTACAATCAACAACTCTTTTCATTTTCCCCATCCATGATACTTTATTAGTCAATTTAAAATACAAATAAATTTATGAATGTAGAACCATTTATATTTTAATCTTTTTGTTTTATGTCTTCCCCATGTAGCATTTGCAATGTCACATCACTTTCGAAAAATCAACTAACTTGCAAGCCACCGACACATCAACCCCCAGATATTAATGATGACGGTCGCGTAGATTCATCAAAGCCACCAGCAGTTTTGGTTAGCAAAGATTATTTTTAATTGTTTACATTTAATAGTTAAATATTGACCTTGTCATTACAAAAACTTTTTTTTTGCTGTATTTGTAGGTCAAGGTGGGGAAAAACCTCGCGTATGAAATTGGTCGCTTGCGATACGATCATATATCTCCAGTAGAATTCCCTCAGAAAGTTATGTATATCATGATAGCAGGAGGAGTTGTGCTCTTAATCGTATTTATTGTCATTCTAATTGCGTATCGACGTAAATCAACAGAGAATAATAGAGTGTTGAAGAATATGCAAGAACAGATGGACGTACTTGAGGTAATTCATATTTTTTATGATATCATGAAACTATCATTCGTTCTGTTAATTTAACATATTTTGTAATCAATGAATTTTTTGTACTTTTTTTTGTAGCTTCGCGTTGCAGCAGAATGCAAAGAGGGTATGCATCTTTTTATTCATGTTTTTTGTTTTTATAATGTACCTTTCTATAATTATATAAAATTTTGTTTGTGCCCCATTTATTTAATACATTCTTTTTTGATAATGTTTAGCTTTTGCTGAGTTGCAAACTGAAATGACTGATTTGACTGGTGATGTCAGCTCTTGTAAGTTTTACTCTTTATACTCACATAAAGTCTTGTTATTTTATGAACATGTTGCTAATTGTTTTTCTTTCTTTAGGCGGAATCCCATTTTTGGACTACAGAAACTACTCCATGAAAATTCTATTTCCAAATGGTGAAGATCACGCCGTATTACAGTTGGATAGAGCTGAGCTTCATTACAAAGCCAAAGGACTTCGTCATTTTGGACTTCTCATATTAAACAAAACATTTCTTCTCTTATTTATTCGTACTTTGGAGAATAATCGATACTTCTCAATGAGAGACAGGTATTTATTCAAAATTAACAGAATAATTTACAAATTACGTTTTAATTAAAAAAAATTCTCAACATGATAGTCTTAATATAATAATTCTCATTTTAGGGTGAACGTTGCGTCCTTAATAATGGTGTCTCTACAAGGAAAAAGTAAGTAGATTTATTACAGTTTGTTAATTATTCAGTACAATAATATGGGCCTAACCAACGACATTCAATTGCATGAGATAATGATTTTGAATTACTTGAAACTAACTGAAATATTTTTGTGCATTACAGTGGAATATTGCACGGACATTCTCAAAACTCTACTTGCCGAATTAATTGAAAAGGTAACGTAAATTTTAATCACTTATTTTAAATGTAATTCAGACTAAAAAATATCTCTCTCCACGTATGTACTTTCTTTCATTAATTAATTATGAACATTTTTACAGTCGATGGAAAGTAAAAATCATCCTAAATTACTTCTTAGAAGGTACTTATTATCTTATTCGCATTTAACATTTTATATTTCATAAATAACTATTAGTGTTTGAACACAATTATAATGATCTAATGGTGAATTTTTTTTATAGAACGGAGAGTGTTGCAGAGAAAATGTTATCAGCATGGTTTACTTTTCTATTATATAAGTTTCTCAAAGAGTGTGCGGGAGAGCCTTTGTACATGTTGTACAGGTATTTCAATATTCATTTATTCAATATTAAAATTTACCCATGTAATTCTCTACATGACGTGTCAACTTTTTTAGAGCAATCAAACAACAAGTGGATAAAGGACCTGTTGACGCAGTTACGGCGGAAGCTCGGTACTCACTTTCTGAAGAGAAGCTCATACGACAGTCAATTGGTTATAAGCCTATGGTAAGTTTTTAAAAGTTCATGTTAAAGAATTTATTTATTTATTTTTGTGAAGACAAAATTTGTAACTTATGTATGAATTCTTTGTTTTATTTAGACTGTTTTTGTATCGATGTCTCATCAAACCACCTACATGACTGGTCTAGATTTAAATCAAGAAAATACAGATGTCCCAGTTAAAGTACTTGACTGTGACACCATTAGTCAAGTCAAGGAGAAGGCTCTTGATACAATTTACAGAGCCACACAATATAGTCAGAGACCCAGGAAGGAAGATCTAGATCTGGGTACGCTACTTTAATCTTTTACTTTTTGTATATTTTAATGTTTTTTTGGGGCTAGCAAAATTTTATTAATTTTTCGACTTTTTATACGTTATTAGAATGGAGGACGGGTAATAAGGGTCGGCTGATTCTTTACGATGAAGGTGAGAGGAATTAAAAAACATTACAGTTGTTTAATTCATAATGATGATATAATTACATTTGGAGAGTAACTAAAACACAATTCATAATTTTAAAATTACAGACAGCACCACCAAGACTGAAGGAGAATGGAAAAAACTCAACACTCTAAGTCATTATCGGGTAATGGAACGATACATATTATGATTATTACAAAATATATCCTGTATTATATTATAATTCACCATACTTTTAGCAGAAATTAATTCCAATTTTCTTTTGTATTATCAGGTACCAGATGCAGCCTCACTTACACTGGTTCCCAAGCAGTCGTCCATGTTCGTACCAATTTTTTTACATGTTTATTCAAAAACTAATTTGATAAATGTAGTATGGTAACGTTGTATTTCACACATTTTTTAATGTTGCTTTGAATTTATAGGTACAATTTGTCCATCCTCTCGGAAAGATCCGAAAAGTCGCACAAATATGAGACTTTAAATTTGAGTAAATATAACTCGGCATCCCCTCCCTTGAGTCGAGCTACGTCTCCTCTAAATCACGACCGAGAAGGTGGAATGAAGGTACTTGTCGTCCTTCGTCAATTTTGTAGAGTAGTTTTCTTTCATTTTCATTCCGTGATAAGGACAACTTTCAATTGATGCGTAGAACCTATTTTTGAATTCCACACAGGTTTGGCATTTGGTCAAACACCACGATTCAGAAAATCATAAAGAAGGGGAGAGGGGTAACAAAATGGTTTCTGAAATATATCTTACCAGACTGCTAGCAACAAAAGTAATAATTCACTGTTATACATCTTAACTTTTATATTTACAACACAGATGAGTCGTAATGATGAACTTAATTTTTATGATCTTATTCTGTACTTATAGCTAACACTACAAAAGTTCGTAGATGACTTGTTCGAAACAATATTTAGTACTGCTGCTACTGCTCATCGCGGAAGCTCACTTCCATTAGCTATCAAATACATGTTTGATTTCTTAGATGACCAAGCTATTCAACATGGTATCACTGATCCTGAAGGTATGGATTTTTTAGCATGTTTAAAATAAATTTTTTTATGTTTAAAATCAAAAGTTTACTATATTCATGAATTTCTTTATATTTTTACAGTGGTGCATACTTGGAAAAGTAACAGGTGAGTTTCTCAAGTGTTTAAGATTTTACAGGCTTATTGGACACAAAAAATATTTATAAAAATCCAAACTCAAGTTTTAACTAAAATGTTTATTGTGCTTTTTTCAGTTTACCGTTACGATTCTGGGTCAACTTGATAAAGAATCCTAATTTTGTGTACGATATTCACAAGTCAAACATAGTTGATTCCTGTTTGTCAGTTGTTGCGCAAACATTTATGGATGCGTGTTCAACCTCAGAGCATCGTTTAGGTAAAAATAATTTATTCCATTCGTCTTGCATACTTGTGGTGCTTTACTTCATCTTTAATTTAAAATTATAATTATATGTAGAAAACTTGAGTTTAATTATTCTTCTCTTAAAAACAGGGAAAGACTCACCAAGCAGTAAACTTTTGTACGCCAAAGACATTCCAGGTAATATTTACACTCATAAATAATTAAGATATACAAGGGGCGTACAAGACGGTTTTAATTGCAACCATTTTTTGTAATTATTTTTAAAGGTTATAAAGAATGGGTAGAGCGCTATTATACGGATATCAAAGCAATGCCCTGTATCTCAGATCAGGACATGAATTCCATGTTAGCCGAAGAGTCGAGAGTAAGTTCCTACAAATTTCGTTACTTTTTTCTTGTTGTGAATTAAATTAACTGAGGCAATTATAAATAATTTTTTTTAAATATTTTAGCTACATGCAAACGAGTTTAGCACTGAGAGTGCCCTCCTAGAACTCTATAATTACGCATCCAAGTACAATGATCAGGTGAGTTGTCGGAGTTTTTTGAAAGTGTAAATAATAAATGATTTCAAATTTATTTTGTGTGTGTGTCTATATTCATTAATCTGACTTATTTTCTTTTAGTTGATGATGACTTTGGAGGAGGATGAATTCTCACAAAAGCAGCGACTAGCCTATAAATTGGAACAAGTCCACAATATTATGGCTTCCGAAGGTCATTAAGAAAAAGTAGTCGTCATCATCATCATAATTATTATTTAATATTGTTGTTCAGCTATGCTTCGACAACATAACTTCCACTCCAAAATTATTGCTCAGAAAATCTACTTATAATATATCTACAAAATCGCGTACTGAGTGCGTACAAAAAAATTACTGAAAGTGGAAGAAACAGTCGGATCTCCTTTTTTTATGACGCTCTAAGTCCTCCCCGGTACCTATGTTAATAATATAATTACAAACAGTGAAAGTTTAATCAATTAATAGGGCAAAGAAAAAATTCGACTGTTTTTGTGGTTCTTGAAAAAAAAGAAAAGAAAGAAATTTTGTACTTTGTATATTATTCAACAAATGGATGATTTGTTGAGAATAAGGCAAAAAGACTCTAAGGTGTCATGTAGAAAGCAGACGCTTACGAATTTAATGTCTATAAACTGGACAAATTTTTTTGTGTTTACTTTGAATGAAAGCCCAGTGGTAGTGTCTGTGTCTCCTACATATTAACGATCAAATGATTCAAAACGGTTACAAGTCCTTAACTTATTTCACAAAGAGAGAGCCATAATGTAATCCAAGCGCTGAGTTTTTTTTGAACGTTTTTTTTATTATTATAATTATAAATTTAATTACAAATGAAATAGTAGATTTTCTCTGGCAAAAAGAAGGAACATTCCAATATGACGACTCTTTGTCTGCATTTTCAAGACTGGTTTAATTTGTAATAAGCAGCCGCTGAAAACAATCTTTTTTACTTTAAACGCATAATAATTGTGTGCGAAGCCATTTTTGTTACATTAGGCGTTGAAAATACTCGTGTCATAAGATGAAAATAGGTTAACTCATAATTTACAATTTTCGGTATAAATCTTGATGTGTACATATTATATATAAATAGCGTTGACAGACCCTGTTCTGTCACAAAAATTTATCCCAAATATGTGGTTCCTGAAAAAAAAACTCAAGTTCTAAAATTGAGGAACAGTATTTTCCCATTTTATAAAAAGGTCAAAACAGAAAGAAAGATTTTTTAAAAACTAAAAAAAAATGTAAATAGTGAATTTATATATGTGAAAAGAAAAATACTGTCTTACTAGCAAGCTAAGCAATGTCGACTGATGCTAAAAAAGTACTTTTTTGATGAGAGAGAGTGCAATCATAAGGGCAAAATAATAAAATAAATTATATGAGGTAGGTACGTGTAAATATATTAGTATAAAAAAAAATTAAAGTAGCATGCGGTAAATTTTTTTTTCTTTTGTTAAAGATATTTCTGAGAGAGAAAAGTCAATGGAGATTGACTATTCCTCTCTCCAAAACTCTCTACGAATTATTACTACAAATAGTTTTAGCTTATTTTTGCTTAGAATGATGATGTGTGGTGATTTCGTGTTTTTTGAATGACTGCCGAGTGTTTTTTGTATATGTGTAATTTTTTACATAAAAAAATTATTATTATTACAAGAGTAATAATAATTAATGACGATACCGCTTTGACTCTCATGATTGAGTCTAAATATCTATGTATATAAATATATATATATATATATGCATATTGTGAACAAGAAAAAAATACCTGTTAATAAGAATTTAATTGTAATATTTCAATGTTTGTTAAATGGTTTGTTTTTAATCGTGTAATTCCATCGAGTACTTGTACGGTTGAGGTGATGCAGGGTCTGAATTGACTATGAATGACGTATATAATTAATTAAATAGGTTTCAAATTAATTAAAATGATATATATGTAGCTTAAGATTTTTAGATTGGAATAGACTTATATATATACATAAATATATATATATATATTAATTAATTATAGTAAGAGCTTGGATCACACTCAAATACCGACAAATGATGTGGTCCAAGATTTTTATCCTAAAAAAATGATGAAAGTACAGTAATGAAACAATATAAATAAACAAGTATGAAAAAAATAATAATTTTTTTTAAAAAAGAGAAAGACGAAGTGAAATTTGTAGAGTACAAGAGAGAGGAGCTAATTTGTAAGGGATCTTGATTTCTACACTGCACTGTGTGTGTACTTACATGTAGACATGTAAATTTAGAACTCGTTCAGTGTCATTCATCATCACTTTTTTTTAAAAGTTTAATTTAATTTTCCTTCTGTGTTCTTTTTGAAACTGAAAACTATTTTGTACTATTTACAAAAAAACATGTACTACTATACAATTTAATAAGTGCAATGGGCTGCTCCTACAATTTAAGGCAGTCTGAAATATATAAAATAAGCTTGTGCCACCGTTTGATTTTCCTAACAAAACGAAAGATAAAATAATTATTACAAGTAAATAGACAATTTATACGTGTGTAATAGTACATTTAAGTAATGCTGTTCTTGCTCTTGTGCTGCTTCTGTTGGTTGCTACAAAAAATTTATGTGTTGGTATACAAGTAATTTAGGATGCAAACAAATTTTTTGAAAGGGTGAATTAAATTTTACTTTTTTTTAAAATGAATTTTTTTACTGTTTAAATTAAATACAAATAATTATTTAATTTTTAGTACCATGTACATGGAAGCAGCATTACAACTAGACCAGTATGTTTTTTTAAATTAAATTAAATGGGATTAGGAATTATGAATAGAAAATAATTAATTTGATATGATTTGTTTAATAACTTAATAATGTTGAAATTTGTATAGAAAAATGTCTTAGATAAAAAAGAGGACAGCTGACTGTAAAGCACATTACACATTACATATAACAGTAAGTTTAAATGACATGCAATTTTTGTGAAATTTGTTGATTAAAATACTAGATTGATAATAGACTTAGAGTTTTGTGCAATTAAAATTAATTGACCAGGAGGAAACTGATGTTTTTTAATGTGTTCAGTGGTAACAGTTATAAATAATCTTATCTAATCTTTGTCTTTGGTCTGGTTAATTAAATAAAATAGTTAGTAAAAATAAATAAAATATATAAAATTAAAACGCTTTTTAATTTATAAAAAAATAACCATGTTTTTAAAAAAACTAAAATAATCAATTAACAAATTGTAATACTTGAAACTTTATAAAAGAAAAATTAATTCCAAATGACATCAGATTCAAAAAAAAAAGAAAATTCATTCTTCTTCTTCATGGAGAGAATTTTAAAGCTGTGATGAGTATCTGTAGATTGTATTAAAATTAAATAACACAAAAAAAGGATAAAGAACATCTCAGACATTTGAAGAAAAAAAACCCATGAAAATAAGCTTTACTTTTACTGTAGAATGGAGATTAAAAAGAGTATAATTTTAAAGAAAAAAACAATTAAATTACAATTAAATTTAACACATATTTATGCTCTGGATCCAGAGCATAGATCCAGGGTTAAATCCTAGAATCTCATAATGTGTGTTACTACTAATTAAATAATTGTGTGTATGTAAACTGATAAGTTTAACTGATAATTAAATGACGGACAAAAAAAAAGAAAAGAAATCAGAGACAAAATTACTAATTATTGATTAATTAATTGCTGCGTAAATTTTAAGATCCCAGTCTTTAATTATTAAATAAGTATAATGCTTTAATAATGAGAGAGGAAAAGAAAATTATTGGGAGATATTTTGTATTTTCTTCATTCCATTTTAATTGTAATTTTTACATAAAATACAACACGTTTATCTTGTAGAAGACATTTTTATATTTATAATTATTATCCAGATAAAATATTTATGATTTTGTTTTTGTTCTATTTCCAAAATTCTTTCTCCCTAGGCATAGATCCTCTCTCTCTCGTGACATTTATTTTATTCATGAATTTACTTTGTTGATTCAGATAGGACAAAAGGAACCATTTTGTACATTTTCTCATTTTGTCAGTCCTCATAAAGTAAAAAATGACAGCCCGTAGGAGTAATATTAATTAATTACAAAAGATGAATACACAAAGAGAAGACAACGTTGTCATACTTTAGAACAAATGTAAGGATTTTATATATTTATTATTATTTATGTCAAAAAAGAACATAAAAAAAGTCTCAATACCACACCACTACCCCCTTAGGAATTAAGTTTACGCCAATATGGCGTAAAATTATAAAATATTTAAAATATATTTAAACTGTGTGTGAAAAGGAGATGGAGGTGTTGGGTTTTTTTTAATGAGGGAATTTTTATTAAATGTAAAAATTCACTTGAAAAAGGATCTCCAAGACCTTTTCTTTCTGTACACGAGAGAAAAACCCCAGACACGGTATAACATAATAATAATGATAATAATAATTATTAAAAAAAAAATATCGTGACGAAGT
>JAQIVZ010003476.1:0-13874 GCA_034700945.1 Arrhopalites spinosus
AAGACCCTCACACTCCTGTGGAAACTTGTTTGAAACTTGGACCCAGAAACAATTCCATTCTCGATGGTCGCCTTTAATGATTTTGCATGTCATTTTACAATAAATTTGTCAAGTTCACGGCGGCTAGCCGTCATTTTTCTTGGCGGCGGCGGCTGAGAAAAAAATGTGGTCGGCGGCAGCGGCGGCTAAAATTTTCAAAAAGTCCCAGCCGGCGGCGGCTGAGGAGTCTAGTATCTACATTACAAAAGAAAGTCAGGTCAACGTCAAAACTGGACAAAAAAGATGGATGGTCTAAATGATGGTTTGGGGATGGTAAAGATAGAGGAGGAGTGTTAAAATTTTGCCAGGAAATGAGCCCAAAAACTCCAATCAAGGTTGCAAAAATGAAAATTATAAATAAATTTTAACGATGAAGTCGCCAGTCGGTGGCCAATAGTACCCGTAAAAATTTATTTGTAGTTTTTACGATTTTTACAAATATTTAATCAAAATGATTATTTCGATTAATAAAAATCATTTGAATGACGAAAGGTTCCACAAGGATGGTCTCATCTGCACAAAATTCCAATCCGACGGGAATCTCTTGACTACAATTCCTCCCAAAACAAATTAATCCTCTTTCCCCTCTCGTCATCGCTAGAGGGCTCTCCCAATTTTCATTTTCATCAACAATCTCATCCTCCTCTTCTTCCTGCTCACTCAAATGAACAGGGACCCCAATGTCTTGATTCCCATTAGTTTTACCCGGTGCGCTGCCAGTGCCCCCTGGTAGAAAATGTAGATTTGACACCGTTTTTGTAGTCTCATCCTCTCCTCCTTCAATTGGTAAAGAGTAGCTCACATTGAATTGAATTTGTCCAGGAATAATTGAATTGTAGTCAACATTTTCTCTTTGATTTGTAAATCCCACTCTCTCTAGAAATCCTTGCTCGATTTGAGGTTGACTTATAAAATGAAATTTTCTGCCAAATGACTCAAAAGATTGTAATAAAAAAGTACTTTTTGGATAAACCATGTACGGAATTTTCACCAATTTTGAGGCCCCCATTCCCAATTCAACTTGTACTGAACGATTTTTGAGGGCGGAATTGTCAATAAATATTTCAAAATCGACGTCATCCTCTGTGAACAATGCTTGGTATAATTTGGAGCGGGAATTTTTAATTTGGGGTTCGTAGAGAATCGCCTTTTTTCGATGTTTACTTTTTTTGCTCCAGTAATAAATTTTAAATTTGGTGCCATGGGGCTCAATTTGAATGCAGCCTTCCAATTTATTTGTCAAGGATCTGCATCCTTCCATTTCTCCTGTCTAATGCAAATTAATTAAAATTATTATTATTCTACAAATTCAGTTTAGTTAAAATGGGAGAAATAATTGCAATTGATTATTTTAGTCACTTACTTGAGTTAGAATATTAATTTTAATGGATGCAGAGAAATTAAATTGGGGAGAGAAAAATTGTAATTCAAGGTCACGTGGTTAAATAATTTTGATTATTCAATTTGTTGTTGTTGTGATGATGATAAGAGTGGAAATGTTTTCTGCCGCCAAATAAAATCTAGAGATTCAATATCGTGAGCATCCTTGCGAAATATTTTTTTTGGGGCCATTAGCCAATTTTAAATTTAGCCTGTGGAGGGTCGCCAAAATATTTTTGCACATTTTGGACTCCAGCCGCATGCTTTTGTATCTCATTTTCTTCATCCTCTGCCACTCTGTGGCTTCTCCCTCTCATTTGTCATTATTTTTTGGAATTTTAATCTTAAATTAATAGAAAATGGAAGAGAAAAAATGGCGGCAAGAAATTAATAAAATAAATCAAGGCTACTACAGAGGTCGGGTTAACCCTTAGAACCCCGATCGGCACCCGCCCCAGTATGTTTGTCCCGCGAGAGATCGATGTTAAAATTGACCCCTAGAACTTTCGGTATTTTTGTATTAAAAAAGGGAAAAGAGTAATTTAATCATAATTACGTGCCAACATCAACGTAGAGACATTAGGAATAATTGTTTGAGGCGCCTCTCACGAAAAACAAAGGACATGGGAATTTTCTCTTTTTTGCGCCACTCAACCGAATAATCAATCCTAGTCAAATTGACATATTTAATTACAATTGAAATTATCTTTTGATATTTGGCAAACCCCACTTGATAAAGTCCCACTCTCCAATTAACTTGCATTTTGTATATAAACCCACCTCTTGTTTAATTTGGTTCCATTTTTAATTGAAATGTTAGTAGAAACTGAAATAAGAAAAATATAATTTGACAATGAATTCAATTGCATTGTTTTTGATGTTGATCACGACGGCAGTGGCCTATCAACAACAATTAATATTTCATGAAAAAACGACGGAAGATGGCCTCTTCCATGAATTCCATGCAAGCGTCCCTGACGCCACTCTCTACCCGGGTATCACAAAAGTTCAGAGAGTTTGTGTTCGAGGAATGTAAGTTCATTTAAAAATTCAAACATTTTGAAATTGCCGCCATGAGCTTAGAATCAAGTTAATTGGACAGGTGGATCGTGTACATGGGTCTTAATTACACGGACGTGATTGAAACAGATCATTCTTATGGCTCCTCCCCTTTATGTTTTAATGATGACTTTGCTCAACTCCCAGTCCTCTCCTTTCGTCACGTCGGCGCGCCCACCACCGACATTTCAGCCTTGAGTCTCTACGAAGGAGAATTTCAAGTTGGTTCAGAATTTCTTCAACTTGGCACCACCTACGTCACGGGGAATGAGACACTCCAGGTCCAATCTTTGGCGCTGACGGGAGACGCTAATTGGTGGGTGTATGAAAACTCGGACTTTACAGGGAATTCGGCGTGTGTTGGAGTTGGGCGACCTTATGACGGTTTTTTTGTGGTTGACAGTATTCAACGGGATTTAAACTTGTCCAATATTCGTTCAGCCACACTGGGTTGTGGTGTCTAAATCATTTTTTTTGTACAATTAAAAATCAAAATTTTATTTTGTTTACTCACGTGCACAAGTTCATTAGCAATAATTTTTATGACAGTAGGTGACGGCCAATAAATGGGCAGTTAAATGTCCATGTGACCAATCAATTTTATAATTTATAGAGTAAAAAAGTATAAACTGATTAATAAAAACGCGTTGTTTTCTCAATCGACTTTTAATTTTTTTTTATGTAAAAAACAGTGTTTAATTGAAAGTATTGAAACCCATGGGCGTCAAGTTAGCAGCTAACTTGACAATACGGGCCAAACGTCAAGTTAGCGGCCATTATTTTTTTTATTGTTGTTCTGGCCTCCTAGTGACCTCCTTAGGTCAGACCAAGTGACCCTTAAGAGGTCACTAGCATACTTTCAAAGTTAAAATTCGTAACTCGAAAACGAAAACTGTTCTGGGTTTCTCGATGGTTGTTCTGGCTTCCCAGTGATCTCTTTAGCCTAGAACAAGTGACCCCTTAGAGGTCACACTTCAACTTTTGTGAAAAACATTTTTTGAACAACATTTGGAATTTTTTTCACAAAAAATCAAAATCCTTTTGACCTTTTTTCAAAATTTAATTACGGCAACACCCTTTGACCTGGGTCAATGAAAGTAGGGGTGTTAGATGTAGAAGAATTGAGAGCTCTACAAAACTATATTTTTAGATTTTTTCTGATGGTTGTAGTTTAGGCTGTAGGTGGGGGGTGCAAGAGGTTTTGTATGACCCTGTACTGACTTTGAATAAATTTTATTCATAGATATGTTTTTGACAATTTTTAGCAACAAGCCTATAGCCTTCTTGACACAGAAAAGTTGAACTCTGACCTAGTTTATATAAAAAATGTAGATTGTGGGAGGAAATGATTTTGGCATGATTGGCACGGATTTAACTCGCATCGAGCCTTTTCTCTGTACCCTTGTTTTTATTTAATTGCCTTCGCTCATAGCGTAAAGTTATAGAGTCAGTGTAAGAAGCTATGAGAGCGCCCTCTAGCGCGTAATTTTTGTTAGTCGAAGGAGGCCCATTGAAGACCACAACAACCAACGAGAAACCCAGAACAGCCTGTTTTTTGAATGTAGTGTTGTTATCTTTGAAGGTTAAAGTGTGACCTCTAAGGGGTCACTTGTTCTAGGCTAAAGAGATCACTGGGAAGCCAGAACAACCATCGAGAAACCCAGAACAGTTTTCGTTTTCGAGTTACGAATTTTAACTTTGAAAGTATGCTAGTGACCTCTTAAGGGTCACTTGGTCTGACCTAAGGAGGTCACTAGGAGGCCAGAACAACAATCAAAAAAAATAATGGCCGCTAACTTGACGTTTGGCCCGTATTGTCAAGTTAGCTGCTAACTTGACGCCCATTTGAAACCCCGCCACCCAACAGATAATAATAAATTATACACGACGTACATTAATTTAAAAAAACAAATTCACATCATCTCAATTAAAAATTTATTTATTAATTTTAAAAACAGAAACAACCGCTCGGACTTACTGTTATGTTGTTATGTGTAAAGTATTTCATATTTTTAATTTGAAATAATTTGATAAAAAATAAAATCTCTGGTGCCTGAAATGTGAAAAATTATGAGTATGAACTGTCTCTCTTTCATTTTAGACCCCCAACACCAAGATGCAATGTTTAAGTGGGCCATTATTAATTTTACAAAAATGGGTCATTTTTAGCTCTGGCGAATTTTTAGCCGCCTCTCCCCTACTAAGACGGTCTTTATCTAGTTTTCACCTGCCTAAACAAAAATACATTTTTCATTCATTCCCCCATTCACATCAAGACCAGCCAAGGGTTGTTACATGAGAACAATATTTAATAAAATAAAACAAATTCATCCACATTCTCAACAAAATCAAACCAATAAATTGAACTGGACACTGTCCCCCTTCAATGGTTTTGGTCCATACACTCCAAAATGGCTCAAGCTTTACCCAAACCCTTCAACTGCCTCTATGTCCCTACAAAGCCAAGACAAAGCAAATGATCAAGGATCATCAACGAAATGTTCACTCAACTGACAACCCATTTGGCTGTACTCTCTGCCCATTTAAAACAAAAACGAAGGATCATCTCAATCGTCACATGAAGATTCATGATGGGGAGAAGGCCCATGGATGCACTTTTCCCAATTGCCCCTACTCCACCCATCACAAGGGAGATTTGATTGTCCACATGAGAATTCATACAGGAGAAACTCCATTCACTTGCACATTCTGTCAACAAAAAATTACACACAGAAAGTCTCTGAATGTACACATAAGAAGGCACACGGGAGAGATGCCGTACAAATGTCCCATTTGCCCCTACGCTTCCACTAATAACAGCCATCTTGTAGTACATGTGAGGAGTCACACTGGGGAAAAACCCTTCAAATGCACCGTTCAGGGTTGTAATTTTTCTGCAACAGAGGTCGGTAACTTCAAGAGTCACGGGGTGGTTCACACAGGAGAGAAGGATTTTCAGTGCCCCTCCTACTCCCAATTATTTGGCCTGTCAAGCAACTTGAAGACCCACATGGTTACGCATGGGGAAGAGAAATCATTTGCTTGTGCCCTCTGTTCTTATCGTTTTCACCATAAAAGTGGCCTTGCCAGGCACATGAAGGGTCATCCAAAGGCTTGAAATATTTGAAAAGTAAGAGAAATAATGAATAAGAGATTAAAAAACATTCTGGGCCCCTATCTCACTCATGAAGAATTGAAAGAAAGACAACGAAAAATAAAGACAGAAGAACAAATGGAGGGGAAAAGTGGACAAGAACATATTGAGTGGCTCAATGAATTTGCAAAATTCAATCTAACTTAAATAAAACCAAACATTTTTACTTCAATTTAAAATAAAATAAATAATTAATTAATTAAAATAAAATCATTTTAAATTTTGTATTGACCAGTAAGACTTGATTCAAGGATTTTTGATAATCCCCATGAGAAGATTAATTCCTAAGAATCTCCAGCACTCATCATTTTTCAGTTTAGTTCAACTCAACAAAACTTTTGTCATTTGTGGCTTTCATGACACTGGCGAGATAATTAGTTTCGGCACAAATAGGTCACATCCTTGCATTTATAATTTCAACCACAAAATCATCGTCATCTGAATTAGCCTCCGAAAATTGATCAGTGTAATCCTCCCCATCTTAGTTTTTAAAAAAAAATTAATTTAATAGAAATAATATTTTTAACTAGAGTTATTGATGCAATTTTGTCTTATTTGTAAACTCAAACTAACCTCCATTCATTTTTGGTCGACAATTTTTCAACTTATTTCCAAATATTGATCAAAAATTCAAAAGTTTTTTTTTCAAAGTAAAATCGGGGGTGCATAATCTGACATGACCAAAACGGTTCACCGAGCAGGCCCACAGTTTGACCGAACCTGCACCGCATTAAGATAACATTAAAACTTTTTGCACAAGTTTCCTCCGTCGTATACCCACAATGTTAAATGAATGTTTCGAAATTTCTCCACCGAGCCTGGCTCGGCAAAATTGCCAGATTATGCACCCCCGAGTAAAATTAAATGACAACTAGTAAGCAATTGGGTATCATAATTTATTTCTATATTTCTTAATGAAGTTACAAATTGCATTTATCGGGTCCAGACGTCAATTGTCTACATGCGTACATTTATAAATGCGGGTATAGACGTATCCAGGCTGTGGGAGCCTATTAGAATTGGCGGGTTGAAACGTCAGACGTCAGAAAAAGACATTTTTTGTTAACGGGTCGAGCCGTCAATAGTCTACAAATGACCATGACAACTGACGGGTTTACACGTCAAAAGTGCCCAAGAGGTTAAATAGCTTAACTTTCATTCAAACTTTCGTTTTTAGAGCCGAGTCCCTTTTTTATGAGTTTTCAGATTTTTCAACCTTCAAAATTATGCGTTTTACATTTTTATTTTTTATCAGATTGCATATTATTTTTAAAATTGTTAATTTTATATTTTAAAAAATTTTTCATTATTAAATTTATTTACAAAATACATTTTAAATAGCCCGGTTGTCAATTCCCGCCAAATGAATTGAGTCGAGAGGTTTTAGCTCATGACTGGACACATAAGAATCTTCTTCGTCGTCCAAATTTGATTTTTTTCGCGGGACATTCATCACGCGACTCCGTCCACAAGTAGAGACAGTTAAAAAACTATTTTTAAAATCGTCACTAATAAACGCGTACAAGAATGGGTTCTAGAATTTAATTAAATCAAAAAATATTATTCATTTGATTTTCTTTTAAATTTGGCGCCAGCTTCCAGCGACCATTTTAAAATTAATTTTGAAAAAACTTACAATGGCTGAATTGGCATAAGTCAAACTAGCCGTAATTAAAAGTAAAATAACTCCATGAGTTGTATAATGTCGCTCAGATGGTGTAAACAAAATTTCGACCTATATATCCAAAAAAAGTGACCCAATAAATTCCCATTTTAATTTGACCTTTTTAAAATCAAAAAATAACCCTTGACCTACCTGAACCATCCAAAATGGGAACCAGCAAACAAAATAAACTGTCACCAAACTTAAAACTAAAGTCGTCACTTTCTTGTGCGACAAAGTTTTGTTATTGTTCGCAGAAAACTCAACGGTCACCGCACCCCGATGAGATTGACCCCGATGAGGGGAGCGTTCATTTGACCGCTCCATTTCCTTGAGTTTGCGCAGTATCAAAATATAGAAACTGGCAATCAAAACGAAGGGGACAGTGAAGCCAAAGGAGAGAAAGTAAATCAGGTACCACGTGAAGGCGCCACCAACTAGCGACGATTCCGGCCAAAATAAAGCCGAGTCGACCTACACCACAACACCTTAATGAATTAAAACTGTAAATTAATTACAATTAAAAGTTAACTTACTTCACCCAAATTAATTGTACTCTCATAAACAAAGACAGGTAAAACAACGACACCAGCCAAAAACCACGTGACAAAAGACACCATTTTGGCCAGTAATGGCGTCCGCCACTTAAACGATTTCAAGGGATGACATATCACAAAATAACTGAAATTAAAATATTTTTATTATTAAAATAAGAAATTCATTAACGACAATTATAAATTAGCAAAAAAAAACTACCGATCCGCAGCGATGATGATGACAAAAAAAGAAGACGCAATCTGTCCCATGAATTTGGCCGAATGGACCAACTTACACAAAAACTGGGCACT
This sequence comes from Arrhopalites spinosus, assembly GCA_034700945.1. Lineage (NCBI taxonomy): Eukaryota > Metazoa > Arthropoda > Collembola > Symphypleona > Arrhopalitidae > Arrhopalites > Arrhopalites spinosus. Next base: position 8,144 of record JAQIVZ010003476.1, read on the forward strand.
TGGCCACTCATTCAAATGGACTGCACCAATCAAAACTGGGATTCCAATTAAATATAATTCATCCGCAATGGCCAAACTCAAAATAAATGAATTGGTCACTGTCTTCAATTGGTAGAATCTCAAAATCACGTAAATGACCAAAAAATTACCAATCAAACCAACTAAGCCAATTAGGCCGTACAAAATGTGGAAAAAAATCCACAAAAATGTACCACTCGTCCACTGATCTATATCCAGCTCATCCCGCGAGAAAGTTTCGTTTAAATTTGTGTCATTTAAAAACAACATTTTAAACTTGACAAATTATTTGAAAAAAAAAAATTGTTTACACTGTGCAAAATTTTAACTAGATAAATTCAATTTATTTGCCAAAAAAACATGAAGAGTTTAAATTTAATCTTGATGGATTGTCAATTAACTTTTTTTTAATCACAGGATGAACTCTCTTATATTTTACTATTAATAGAGCCATTTTTGACAATGTTTGCCATGCAAAAAAACTGAATTTTGTCCTCTATGAAAATTGTAATCTAACAAGGCCGCTGACCTAATCTTATCATGGAATTTTTTATGGGACGGGATTATGAAAAAAAATGACGAATTTAATTTGAAAGCGACAATTTTATTTAATGTGAATTAAAACAAAGAAATTTTAATTTTAATTTTAATTAATTTAAGTGGCAATCCCATTTGAAATAAATCCCGCTCTAGCCCTCAGCCTTAATTGCTTGTCACCTGAGACGACAGCGGTGGTTCCTTGTTGCAATAAAATTGAATTGGCCATTATTGTTGGCCCTACCAAGGCAAAGGACGTGGGGCGCTCTCTAGCATAGCCTGTGGCTACTAACACTGGGCGCGAGGGGCTTTTATCTCGGGTCATGTGGGAGGTCACTATGGTGCTTGTAGATTGGGATTGAGTTGAAACTTGTAATTCAGTTTGCGCGCTTTGAGTAACTAAATTGAGACGTGATTCAGTCTGCGCGACTTGAGTTATTGATTCTCTTTTATGGGAGTCAGTTTGCGCGGCTTTATTCTCTTTTTGTAAAATAAACTCCTCCTTTTCTTTTTCAAAAGAACAAAAGTGACCGTACTTTCTCTCTACTGGGAGAACTCTCTCTGGTGAGGAGAGTGGTGACGCCATCTGTACAATTTTGAGAGGAATTTTAGGTTTTTGGGTAGCCATTACTTTAGCCATTTTAGGCCACTTACTTTGACCCAGCGCCCGTACTTTTATTTCACGACTGGGAAATTTATTTCGAATCATTTTAGTGGGGATTTTGGAAGTGGGCGGTCGCGACATTTCAAATTTTTCTGGTGTGGCGCTTCTCATATCCATGACGACAGTGTCCTCTAGTGTGTCATCTATTGCAGAGGCCATTGAATTCTGCTTGGTCATTTCACTTGTCAAAATTTTCCTTCTCGTAAAATGTCTCGTAGTGGGAATGCGCAGCGCTGAGAACTTGCGGCGGTATTTCCTCCTGCGGTATTTTTCCCGCCTTTCCATTAGCCGACTCTCATTCCAAACTTGGATCATATTTTCCAGTTCTGTGTCCGTTTCTTCTTCCGGTTCTGGTGGGTGGTCACTCAAGGGGTCTTGGGTCATGTTTTTAGCTTGATTTTCGGGACATGTACAAGGAATGGGCGGGGAGTTTAAAATATTTTTAAACGTTTCGGGATTCCCGCCCAGGAAAATAAGTTCGGTGACGGCGGTAGTCCACAAATATTGGAATTGTTCGTCGGTCATTTGGGTGCTGGGCAAGTGGGCGTAATTATTGGCCACTCTGTTGAGCATGGTGATGCTCAAATTTTCCATTTTCATGACACTTGTATTGTCATCCACGTGTTTCAAAAGAGAGGCCAAAGTTGCCAAATCCCATGTGCGGAGGTCACCACTGTCCACCATTTGTCTTTGGATTTTACAAAAATTTAATTTTTCTAGTCGTTTTCCAAATTTGACGACAAATTTTTTACCACATTTTGAATCATTGACCCAGTCTTTTTGAGCCATGTGATGATACCGTGACAAAAATATTTGACGTAAAAGTTCTGTCCCATGATCGAGGAGGAGACTTAACCGAACAAAATTTTGAAGACCTTTATTTTCCGCCATTATTTTTTAATGAAATTTTATTTTGAATTTTGAATTTAGAATTTAAATAAAGCACAAATTTTGATGGAACGGAGAGTTTGAGAAAGACTGAAAGGGTTGAGAAAGTGAAAGTTAAAATTTTTGAGTGAATGAAGGCCGGAAAGAAAGTAAAACTTTCACTTGAAGGGTAAGTCCGGGTCAGGAACAAAAAATTGGTTTGAAGGTTGGAATAATTAAAAAATTGTTTATGAGTCGTTAAAAAACTATGGAAGGCTTTTGCTTGCATATGAAAAAGTACACAAAATTATTTCGGGTGGCCTTGATGGGTGGCCCCAATTTTTTTCGGGTAATCTTTTTCATCATGGAGTGACGTCATTTTATTATTATTTTGACATTGTAAAAGTTATGCATTTATGTTGACATTTTTATTGATGCCAATTTTTTATTTTCGAAATAATCTACATAATTTGAACACTTCAACTTCCAACTCGTTAATTAGAGTTAATTAGGGGAAGACGAGGCATAAGTATCCCGTAGGCAAAAGTGACCCACCTCACATTTCTCTGATTATTTTACAAACTAGAAGCCACAACTCAAAACAATGTATGTAAGTTGTGAAGCCAATGAGATAAGGATTAGATGTAACGTATTTTTACCATCAAAAAGGTTCAAGGGACAAAACAAATAAATGTCTAAAAATGTGGGGCTTAAAAAAGGCCTTTGAAAAGTCAAAAGCAGTTTCCAAGTCTCCCGGAAAAGTTATTTTTCTCGGTTTCGGTGAGAACTAAGTCAAGTTTAAGTATTTAGTTTCAGTAAACATTTATTTTTACGTCATAAACTAATCAATTTGATTTCTAATTTTGCAAAAAGTCATTAATAAACTGAATTTATTGGCACTTAGTCTCAAAATTGACAGCAGAGGCATAAGTATTCCAGTCTGACACGGCAAAAATGACCCACTCTTAAGAGTTCTGATTGGCCTGCTTCCTTGGAAGACATACCTTGATTTCAAAGGTGGGTCACTTTTGCCTTCTATGAGGCATGAATATCCCTGGGTCACTTTTGCCTCTAGTATGGGTTACTTTTGCCTCAGAAGTCTGTCTTGAAGCCAAAATTTTAAAACGTTTTGCTAACTACAATTAAGGATACAATTGTTTTTAAAAAAAGCCACTTCATGACAAATTAAATTATTTACAAATTGATATATTTAGTTTAAATTTTGAGTAATCAGAACCGGATATAGACAAAAACACTATGTGGAGCACTTATGCCTCGTCTTCCCCTATAGTTAATTTTTTATATAAATACGATAAAATTAACATTTATTGTACAAAACTCAAATTAAATGTGACGTCACCATAATTTTGGTGAAACAGCCCATTTTTTTCTTTTTATTTGAATTGTGGCGCAAAATTTAACGAAAGGTGAGAAGAAGGGAGACAACTTGATTGATGACAAAATCAATAAAATTGGGGGTCGACGTCCGTTTAATTGGGTGAAAATCCCCCACTTTAATCCCCACATTCTCCACCCCCCGCACCCGCCTCTCCACCCAATCCCGATTCATCTTCCATTTCAAACCCCGACTTTTCACCAATACCGCCATTTTGAAGTGGGCCATCTTTTCAGGGAAGGAGAAAGCCCTGTCAAATCCAATCACAAAAACGAGGACGGCATACATTCCAATCATAATGAAGACAAAAGAGAGGAGAGAGTGCGCCACTAGTCCACGGAGGCCAAAGAAGAGGCTGGATATGGAGAAAACATTTAGGGCACATTTTTGGGTGAAGATGGGGTAAGCCAGGATGTGATTAAATAATTTGACCATCAACACAATTTTTGTCGCCTCTTCACATTCCTTGACAATCTCCCTTAGCCAAAATTCTTTTGACCTGCCAGGCCCAAATTCTTGATTAATTTTAACCCAAAATTGTAATTTTAAATTTTTTTTTACTTTAGGCATTGGATGCGAGTATTCAGTTGATGATTCAAAGTTTCCATAAACCCAAAAATAAGGAACTGACTGTACCAGCTCAGTGCCAAACCATAAAAAGTTATGGATCCCTCGTACAATATTAAACAAGCCAAAATGGCGGGGGTTTGAGCCCAAAGGGGCAAGGCAGAGTAGATGAATTGTAATGAGTGAGAGTCATGCCAATAAACTAGAGGAAGTACAAAAGCACAACCAAAAATGAATGAAAATGGCGCCATCACCAGAAATTTTTCTTGTTGTGAATAATTCATTCTCTCCCCGCTGCCATCTACCAGCAAAAATCAAAATTGGCGGTACAGTCAAAAATCCACTTAAATGTTAAAAAATTAAGGAATGATGACGCGTACCCTCATCACAAATTTCTATTTGGTTAAAGATGACCTCACTGACCTTGGGATGAACAATAAAAAGAGTTATTGACCAAAAAATTATAGAAGTGAAAAAAATGGCGCAGGCGATGTGGAGTGCCAAATGATGAAATTGGAGTGATTTTTGAAAAAACAGAGCCTGAATGAGACGCCCATCAGTCCAAAGGGTGTACCCACCAAAATTTGTCAGCCACCCCCAAAAAACCCACCGACGCCACCCTTTTTGAATGGTGCAAATTTTTCCAGTGGGAATATTGAAATGAACTGATATAATTCCAAGGGTCGAGAGCAAATAAAATGTCCAGTGAGTGAACGCCAAATCATTTTTTCTGATCATTCCTAATTTGACACTTGACCTTTTTACAGGTCAAAATTTTGACTGTTGTAAAATCAAGTAAGGATCCGAGACAAGTTTTGTTTGTGGTTTTTGTGAGACCATCACAATTTAAATGCTAGCCAAAAAAATGAGTAATTAAAATAATTGAATTGTCTTTTCAAAATGATAGATAAAAAATGACAGACGGTTCAAATTTTAATTCAAATAATTTAGTTTTAACAGTATCACAATCTCAATCATTTTGACTGTAAAAAAATTTTAAATGACTCCATTTTAAATTGAAATAATTATTTTCAAAATTAATCAACATTGTTGATTGAGAGTAGACTTTGTTTTTTGAGAAAGAGCAGAAAATTGGTGTAAAGTTTTAGTTGGGAGCACCTTTTCGAAAATTTCGACGCACGAGAATATTAAATATTAGGAATAGTTATAAAAAATTGTAGGCTAAGAGAATAATTTATTGCAAAAAAAATAGTTATGATTTGCAAATTGCAAATTGCAATCAACTCCCAATATTGGCATGCTAAATTTTCCATCGTGAGTCATTCGTGAGAATTCACAATTTTCTTGACAATTTTGGTTATGGCCGTCATTTCCTTTGCGAGCGGTGAGATTTAAAATTAAAAATATATTTTAAGTATTTAAACGCTTTGAATGGGTAGGATGGAAGGAAGTGGGAGAAGGAGCACCAGAGACGTTGACTTGGGTTGAGTCATGTGACTCGCACTGTCCCAAAAAACCGTATCAGTGTATGGGTGTGTTGTTTTATTCCGGCCTGGCGTCCAGGCAGCAAGGCGAAAATTGCCATATAAAAAGCATTGGAGGAAGGGAAGCTTGCGGTCAAGTACAGTAAAAGATGTGGTCCTGATAGGAAGCCGCCTGGAAAAAAGGTCGAGTTTAGGCAGGCGACTTTTTTTTCGCCTTGCTAAATGCTGGTCTTTTTC
>JAQIVZ010003477.1:0-13871 GCA_034700945.1 Arrhopalites spinosus
TGACGTCTTAAGACAAAAAAGGGGAGACCCCTGCAGTCCTCGTGGACAATTTTTATCTCGACTTCAAGCCTAAACAACCATTAAAACTACCTGCTCTTAATCTTTTAACATGTCGAAACTAGGGAAATAGTGCTCTCTTAAGAAACCATGTAGACTGACAATTGGACACACTGTATAATTAACCTGGTTAGTCTAACCATGATTACAAATTGTTTGTTTTCAGTTTGTAGAAATACTTACGAAAGAGAAATGTTTGATAGGGCATCCCTTAAATTAGGTAAGTTAAAAATGAAAATTAAACTTACTGTTTTAATTCAGATGACTATTTGATACAGACGAATTATGCATACCATAATTCTGCAAAATGTATTAACTCAAATCATGTCATTGTGTAGGCTTAGACAAGGCTGTCCTTCAAAGTATGAATACGACGCAAGGAGGTAAACAGGATGGAAGTCAAGGAAAACAATTGTCAAAGAAAGAGGTGGAAGATTTACTTAAACGTGGTGCCTGTAAGTATTGAGTTCTTGTATATGTAATATGAATTTTAATTAAGAGCGTTAAGAAACATATGCAATAAGTTTACTTCCTATACCTCCATTTTACCAACGAACGAGTAGAATAATGCAAACTAGTATCAAAGTACATACCTTATTAACACTCAATAGACCAATTTAATTCACAATAACTACCCGTTGAAATATCATCTGACAAAAAACACTTTCGCTGTTTTCCAATCTTGCACGTTTCAACACAAAAAAACCATGCATACTACCTATGTACGATCGTATCCGAAACAATTCTCTTGCTGTCACAAACTACCTGCCACAAAGTACTTCACCTAAGTTAAGTAATATTATTGTTTCTTTAAGATGGAGCTCTAATGGATGAAGATAATGCAGGCGACAAATTTTGTGAAGAAGATATTGACTGTATTCTTCAACGAAGGTAACTAAATGGACAGTCATTTCAAACTATTTAATTATCAGATTTCAGTCTATATTTTAGTTATTTACAAGAAAATGAACAATTTAAAATATTTACCATTAGTTAGTTAATTGTTTAACTAATTTTTTAAGAACTCAAATAATTACTCTTGAAACTGGTGAGAAGGGATCCACTTTTTCAAAAGCAAGTTTTGCTGCTACCGGTAACCGTGAAGACATTAACATTGATGACCCAGATTTTTGGAAAAAATGGGCACGTAAAGCGGAAATAGAAGTAGATGAAGACGGACAAAAAAATGAATTGGGTAATTCCTCCTTCCTTATGGTCATTTAATGTTGTGCTTTAAACTTTTTCTTTGTCATCAACATTTAAATGGTTTGACTCAAGTCGACTACAGAATTTCATATAAGTAATTTTTTCGTCGCTTGAAGAACAAAAACATGTTAATTAAAATTATATTTATCCAAATCAGTTATACATGAACCAAGGAGAAGGACACAAATCAAAAGATATGGTCATGATGAGGGCGTTATGGATATTTCTGAGTTAGAATCATCAACGGACTCAGATGATGAAGGTGGTGTTGGAGAGCGAACCAGAGCCAGAGGTATTAATATTATTCTGTATTTCTTTTGACTGCATTATTATTAGTGATTCTTCTTCAGTAAATGAATTAATTGTGTGCATTCTTGTATTTGTCTACACAAAATGAACGATGAATTCATTTTCTAAAAATGATAAATTATTATTACTGTAGGAGGGAGACGAGGCAAAGGGATTGTCAAACCGCGACGAAGTCGACGACAAGTGGATGAAGACTATCATTGTGATGATGGTATTGTTGAATACGGTCGTTGGTCAAGAAGTGAATGTTACAAGATCGAGAAAGGACTTCTTACATACGGGTATAACATTGTCTATGCATTATTTCGCTCATTGTCTCAAAGTTATTATTCTATATATTTTATTCAAAATTTGACGAATTTAATGATGACACGCCATGCTAATACTGAGTGAATTTTTTTAAAAGTTCACTATGCGTTTACCCTATCTTCTCACTGCTGAAAATATCAATTAATAATGCTTTTATTGTGTACAAAATTTTTATTTTTAAAATGTCGATTTATGTAAATAATACATGGCTATTTTTTGTTCCTTGTCTTTGTTTGTTAGATGGTCTCGTTGGCCAGAAATCTTACAACAGGGTCAGTTCCGTACTGGTTGGCAAGAAAAAGATTTGAGTGACTGTTCTAGAATCATTGTAAGTATAGTACAAAATGTTTTTGTCATTTTCATAAAGAAAGATTGCTAATAAACCTATTTTTACTGTTGTACAGCTGTTACATTGTTGTAAGGTACGTACTTTAAAATGATTATAAGGATATAAGTTTTTTAGCTTCGGATGGGTTAACTTACTGAACTTTTTATTGTTTATAATACTTATAGAACTCAAATCATTAATAATGTTTTTTGTTCCAATTGTTAGAATTTCAAAGGTGATGAGAAGGTCAAAAATTTTGTGCAAGATTTAATTGCTCCTCCAGAGCATGGAGTAGGAAAAATAACACGAACTCATTTAGGTATGTTATATATAAAGGTCCAGGCCCGTTCGACTCGTTATGAGGGCAACTTGCGACTTGGGTCATATAGTATTTTTTTCTGTTCGAGATAATTATTCTGACCTATGAATGAGGGGAAATTTTTTTAAAATGTGGGTGACCTGTGACTATTTTCAAAAAGTCGACTTTGGTCACTTTCAAACCATTTGGTACATCGATTATGGCGTTGTTTGTCGGTCGATTTCAATTTTTCCAACGGGTGTATTTTATTCACTATATATTTTAATCACTATATTTTATAAGTCAGAATAATTATTAACAGAAAAAAATACTATATATATGACCCAAGTCGCAAGTGGCCCTCATAACGAGTCGAATGGGCCTGGACCTACTGATATATTGTGTGCTACCCTATTTTCTATTATGTGTTTCAATTAGATAGTATCCTATTATTTTATCATCTATCTATATTTCAATATTCTGTGGTTTAGGTCTTGCTAATCCTGTTTCTCGAGGTGGACGTAAAAGTAAAAAAAATAAGCGAGGAGGGGAGGATATGATGAACGACAAAGGTAGTGATAAAAATAGTGACAGAAGTGATGATCTCAAAATGTGTCCTCCTACTCCAGAAAATGATGATGATTGGACGAAAGATGAAAAATATGATGCTGGTAAATAAATAATAATACCTGAGACGTAATTTGTGGGTAACTTAAAATACAATACCTATAATGTATTATTCACTATTTTATATAGACGTTCATTTGGATGGAAATTACAAAAAGCATCTCACCAAACATGCCAACAAGTCAGTATTTCCTATTTTGTTTTCAAATGTCGTGCATAATTGTGCAACTTTTTCATTTTTTCTTTATTTCTTTAAATTTATCACCAAAGCTAATCTACTGCTTCTTTTAGGGTTTTACTACGAATTCGTATGTTATACTATATCAAACAAGAAATCATTGGCGAATTTGCTAACAAGATTGCGGAGAGTATTCCTCTGAGGTAAGTTACTGATAATAATAATGGTTCATGAGTATTTTTAATAATTGTGTGACATTTTGTATTCAGTCAAATACAAATCTGTCCTCCCACATTGGTGGTCGACAGTGGACCAACATCTTGGTGGGATCGAGACGCAGATACATCATTACTTGTCGGAACTTACAAGGTACGGAAACATTTATGTCATGTGTCTATTGAGATCTAAATGTGTTGAACTAATGAAGTTCTTATAGATTATTGTGAAATTATGATAATAATTCATATTTATCAATTATTTTAAATTAATATGAACTGGATAAGAAAATACATACCTAGCTTAATTAGTTACTTGTCTTTAGTTTTCTTTCTTAATAGAATTGATTATTTTTGCAGCACGGTTATGAACGGTACAATATGATGAGGATGGATCCCAACTTGTGCTTCTTAGCCAGATGTGGTCCGCCTGATGGGTCTGCTGTTTTGGCTGAAAGTAAGTGCACTGTTACTGTATACGGAAAACATTAGCTTTTGCTGTTTAAAAATTCTTGTTGTAAATAATTTAACAATATTTGTTGTTGTAGAACGATACATAACAAAACTTACATAATTATATCTACATATTCAACCAACATCAGTTTATCTATGAATAGTACTATTGTTAGCCTTTCAAATGAATTCATTGCTAATATGAAAATTTTCTTTCTTTCATGTTCTGTCTGGACTTCTTACGCCACTAGTTTCTGCTGAAGTGTAAGTTCGATTGAATTTGTTTGTGCTCATTTCAAGGAAACAGCAAGAGACTTTAATAATTTTAATTTTGCTATTTTTAGGAATGAGGAAGAGATGGATAAAGCTGGTGAGAACGAAGATGAAGAAGCGGAAAATGAAAATACTGACGTAAATGCCCAGGAAGTTGACACAACTGCTGACACGACTATTAATACGACTGTCAACGTGACTGCTGACACAACTGTTGCGGATACAACTAACGAGCAAATTTCTGCCGATAAAACTAACGACCAAATTTCTGCAGATACCACTGTAGAGAAAATTGTTGATACTGTTGCAGTTGATGCTGTTGCGGATACACCTGCTGAGACTACAGTTGATACAGACATGACTGTTGATACAGTCGCAGACCCAGTTGATGTTCTAGTTGAAAAACCTCCAGAACAGATTCCAACTGTTCCTGAGGATGGAGTCCCTGATGAATCTGAGACTGTAGCACCGCTACCCGATGGAAATACAGAGGTCTCAAATGAAAAGCAGGAAACTGTTGTGAATTCCAGTGATGAAGGTCCTCCTTCAGCTATTGTTGAAGCAATGGCTCTGAAAGAGGTACTAACAAATTAATAAAATATTATTATTATTTACATAACCAGTTATTCGTGCATATTCTATGTGAGATTAAATTTACGAGCAGTGTAACGAAATGAAGTAATAAAAGTCATTTTTATTTCAGTCCCATCAACGTATGGACAATAACGATAGCACTCAATGGCCTAGTATTTCTGATTTGAATACTCGATTAAGAAAACTAATAACTTCCTTCCAACGTAATTTCAAGAAAGAGGAGATCAAAAATGCCCAAAAAGCAAAAGTAAGATTTATTTAATTATGCTATCTACATAATCTAACTTGAAGAATTCTATCAAGAAATAAGCACTTGTGCAACAAAGCTGCACCTTTGTACTAAACCTTGTGTACTAAACTATACTATGTATAATACTAATATAAAACGTCTGTTTTGTTGTTACTACAGCGGATGGAACGAAAAGAAAAAATTGAACAAATTGTACGTGAACGAGAGAGACAAAAATTGGAAATATATCAAAAGCGATGGTCAAAGAAGGAAGAATCTGATTTTTACCGTACCGTTTCCACTTTCGGTGTTCAATATAACAAGTACTTGATTTTGCCAATGCATACATTTTTATTACTACATTTTTTAAAATAGCTTTTGAGTCGTCATCTGCTCATGATACTTTGATATACTTTTGTTCAATGTCTAATTCAAGCATTGTATTTTGACTTTTGTAGAAAAGAGGGTCGCTACGAATGGTCAAAGTTTCGAGCTATTTCTAGACTCGACAAGAAATTTGACGAAACTCTTACAGAATACTTTCGGGCATTTTATTCAATGTGTAAAAGTATTTGTGGGAAAAAGTTGAATGATGAAGAAGAACTAGGTATGTTTAGAAAAACATGCTGTTTTTTTTTCACTTAAATACGGACGCATTTTAAATAGTGCTCCCTGTAATATGTGTTATTCCAGCAATGGAGTATCTGAATATCTGTATATTTATTTATACAAATCGTAATCATTTTTATAGACTTAATTCAAGTGCCCGTGGAACCATTGTCAGAAGAAAGAGCCCGTCAAACTCTTGAAAAAATTGATCTTCTCAGTAAAATTCGAGAGGAAATTATTTTCAACTGTCACTTAGAGGAGAGGCTTAAACTATGCCAACCATCATTGGATATGCCGGATTGGTGGATACCTGGTTAGTTTTTTTCCATGAGGACAAATAATTTTTCTCATGATTATAAATAGCCTTGTTATTTTCAACGATAATATTATTCTGTTTTTACTATTCATACATGACTGAGGCATTCATGTCAATGAATGGATGATCAGTTTTTATTTTGTCTTTTTTTGATAAAATTTAACTTGTGTTTTGAGAAAATAATATGAAATGTCCTTATTGTAGACAACAAGCGCTTTAGTTTAGACTCTAAACTTTAGAGTTCATCGATTAACGTTTGTCCATTTATTTAATTATAGGCCTTGGACATGATCGAGATCTTTTATTTGGTGCTTCAAGGTACTTGTTTTTTTAAATATTTCTAAGTACAACATCAACTCACTGAATACATTATCACTGATACCTTATCAGACTTGTATCAAGAGACTTGTACACAATTGTACACTTGTGTATAACAAATATTTTTGTTAACAGGCATGGTTTGGGACGAACAGATTTGTTTTACTTGAATGATCCAGATCTTTCATTCCGTGAAATACTTCGACGACATATTGCAGGTATGTTAATACAATTCATAGAGATTACAATTTTTTTGCAAATAAATTTAAGGCTATTTTATATGGAAATAAAAATTAATGTAATTTGTGACCATTTTATAGGTGAACCACTTATAGATCCAGCGGAGAAAGCAGCCAAGAAAATGATTATTAAACCAAAGAATGAAATTGAAGAGAAATATTTGGGAGGACGGAAATTAAAACCGGACGTACCCGATGTTGAAATCAAAGAAATTAAAAAGGAGAGAGAAGAAGCTAGGAAGAAACTCTTGAAGGAATTGGAAGAACGGGAAGCTGAGCTGGAAGAATTGAAATCTAAACAGATTTCTATGAATGATGTACATAATAATAATCAAGACACTACCTCTAGTATTACTACTGATAAAGAAAATATTGCGGAAGCTGTTACGGAAAATGATAAAAATTTAAAGGCAGAAAATGTGGATAAAAAACAAGTTATTAGTGAAGATTCTAAGAATATTGAAAGTGACAAAGTTTCGACGGATCCTGTTGTTCTTATGGCTAATGATAAAGATACTACTCGGAACAAAGCAGACGATGAGTCAATAATCACTGATACTGTTAAAAAACAGAAGCCGACTCATGACAAGGATGGTGAGACAGAAGAAAATAGTTCTGTCATTGTCAAGGAAAAAACTGAAACTGAAAGTATTATGAATGCTGACCATGATAAGCTACCTGTTGACGGCACTCAGGAGGAGAAATCATCGTTAAAGAATAATGAAGGAGGTGAAAATGAATCAAAGGAAGAAGTAATAATTGATGACAAGCCAGAAACGGATGAAAAAGTCAATGCAATAAAAGAAATTATTTCAGAAGATATGGCTGTCATAAAAACTGAATCAGTTGAAATTGATGAAGTTGTAGTTAATGATGAAAAATCCGTTGAAAATGAACAAGTTTCAGATAAGGACGCTAAAGATTCTAATGTAAATGAAAATGATGTGCCTTCTAATGTAGTGGGGAAGGAACCAGATGACAAATTAGAATTAGACAACGTTAACATTAAACAAGAAATTGGGGATCAAATTTTAGAAAAAGATAAGACAAAGACTGAAGATGACGTTAATACTAAGGAGGAGGAGAAACAAGTGGAGGAGAAAGAAATTTCAAAGGATAAATCTTTTGAGGATAAGGAGGAAAAGGAGAATGCTACAGGAACGGAGAAAGAGGTTGAGGAAGACAAGAAATTACACAATAGTATTCCAAAAGATGATGCTTCATCAGAAGAGACGAAGGAAAATGAGTCTGCTAACTCAGAAATTAAAGATGAATTAAAAATCACTATCAAGTTACCAATAGCCGAAGAGATGAACAAAGGTGAAATTCAGCTTACAGAATCACCCAAATTTACCATTCCTGACATTCCAACTCTTCCCGCAACACTTTTACCACCTCCACCTCCCTCATCATCTCATGATGAAATAACTCCTTTGTCAATTTTGAACAAGTCTCTAAGCCAAGACAGTCCATATTGTCACATAGAAAATAATTCCGACTCTGCATTAGGAAGTCTAATGAATCAAATGAATCCTATAAGATGGCCCCGAGATAGAGCAATTCAAATTCGACTGGAACATATTGTCCATGCTGTCGAGAAGAATGAATGGCCTGTGTCACGATTCTTCAGTTCAGCAAATGTCTCGGATATTTATGATTTTAATTCTCAAGGAACTCCAGATACAATAAATACACCTGTTAGAGACACTCCAACTCCAATATCTGAATGTTCCGACTTGGCACCTCCTGAGGATCTAATCATGAGTTTACCATCAGCCCCACCCCCTCCTCCTTTAATTTCCTCAAATACTACAAATATTATTACATCAAGTACAACCACAACTACATCGACGTCAACTCCGATTGTTTCAACCGGTGGGCGAAGGGGTCGTCGGAGAAGAATTGCAATTGACGTGGAAACTGAAAGAGCAAAATTACAAGCCCTACTATCTCATAGTCTGCATAATCCAAATATTCTATCAAGTATCTCTCGTCATAATTCTTCAATACGCTCAATGAATCGAGGAGATCGGGAACAAGATCGTGAGCCTGAAAAGGAATCACATCGAGGTAAATTTCAACCACCACCTCCGGCTCATCAACAGCATCATCCTCCATCATCCTCATTACTTCGTACTTCTCATCAATCCCAATCTCACCATCATCAACAACACCAACATTCACATCAACAACAATCAATCAGTAAAAATAGTAGTATGAATAAAAACAATAGTCAGTCGGAACCCACAAACTTTTCTACACGAGCACAATCGTCAACCTTAGATCTTAGTGTCAAACCAAATATGAACAATTCTGTGGCTGCTGCTGCCATGTCTGCCCTGTCCTCTTTAAGTAGCGTGACTGTAACTCCTGTAACATTAAGTTCTCCAAATAATATGCGTGGAAATAATGTTAACTCCAGCTCTTCTCCAATGGATCTTTCTGCAAGGTAATTATTTATACAAATTGTTTTCTTTCTTGTCGATAAACTAACTTTATGCTTATTAACAGCTATTTAACTTTATTTTTGTCAATGTTTCAATTTTAGTGTGTCAAAAATACGTCGAGAAGAATTATCCACACCTTTACTGTCAAATGAAAAGTTATTAGCATCATTTGGAGAGGAAATTGAAGGAAAGTCTAAGCAAACTAAACTTGAGAGTATGTTGGACAAGTTGCGAAAACGAAAGGTAAAATCAATTCATTGAATTTTTGTTTTTACAATAGATTATTTAGAATATTAAAACTTTAATGTGATAAAATTTGTGCTTGTTATTTAATTTATTCGTTAGTTATTTTGTGACAATTATACATGATAATAATTAAATTTTTCTGTTGTATAGTTGGGTGAGCCAGTAGAACAAAATCCACCCCCAGGTGCAAAAGAAAAGAAGAGAAAGAAATTAGATGATATTGTTTTAGGGTTATCAGCAGCTAAAGGCCAATCAGTATTTTCTCCACCGATTCCCGAAGGGAAAAATCGATCTTCAAATAATGCCTCTAATTTAAGATCACCTCCAATGTTAACTCAACAAAAACAATCGTCTTCGAGTAAAGAACAAAAGCAACAACAACAGCAACAACAACAAATGGCTCAAAATATATTTTCCAATCCTTTATTAAGTGCAACTCTTTCATTGTTCAACTCTGCAGCAGGGAAAGAATTTAGTAGACTCGCCGGGAATCAACAACAAGGTTCTAGTATGAATAATCAAAAAGGTAACAAGGAGACTGGTCGTGGAGCCGGTTCAGGAAATCAACATAATCAAAGCCATCAAACAAATCGAAATCAAAATAAATCTCGAAACGAATCTACTACAAACAGTCAAAATTTATTCTTACAAGGTTTAGCTGGCATTCCAAGTGGTTCTCACCTGTCTGAAATGCCTAAATGTGATTTAAGCCGGTTAGCTGAATTGGCAGTCCCTAAATTTGATTTATTCTCTCATGATGCAAAAGTTAATAAGTGGCTTGCTGAACATGCAAATTTAACACCTGAACGTCCTGTATCACCAGAGTTTATGGGTATGTCTTGTACTTAATTACCTTATTCATACACTCAATAGTACCATTTTGATTACCTAGACTCATAATGTATCTGATTTTTTTAGGAGATGGGAGAAGGCGGAGAAGGCCTCGTGTTGACCCTATGTTATTAGATTGGAACAAATTGTCTGGTGATGAGAATGTTGCTGTTGTGAATCGACTTAGTGGCAAAAAGGTGAGTTATCGTGCATAATAGTGCATGTTTTAATAATGGCTAAAGTTTTGTATTTACTTTACATGTATGATTTGTATGCATCTAAATTCCGAATCTCATATGTTATGTATAATTAGGTTACGGGCCCTAAAGCTCCCCAACTTCGACATCTTGGTCAATGGTTATTAGAAAATCCAATGTATGATGTTGATCCTCGTTGGTCTGACTTGGTACGTGAGAAGGGAAATCTTCCATCCGACCTTCAACGGAGAATCTCAGGAAGTGAAAAGAAGAAAGGGCCTGGTTCCATTGAAAGTAAGAAATACAGAACATTTTCTTTGTTGAATCACTTCAATGAAAGTATTTAATTTCAAACGTAGAAAATAATTAGGGAAATTTTTTCATTGCAACAAAACTAATAATATTTGATTTTTTTGATCAAGGACGAGGACCTGGACGACCACCTCTGCGTAAGTATCTTTTTAAAATTGATCAACTTTTTGGAAAATGAACAGAAATCATTTTTATTTAGTCTTCACAATTTAATAATTGTTCTCTTTGTTATACAGTTAGTCCACCACCAGTCCCTACATCGTCGTCGGCATCGACATCAGTACCAACTTCTTCCGCTAACGCTTATTCCTCATTAGGAGCATTTTCTTCTCTTCCTGGTAAAATATTTCAAATCAGATTTAAATTCAATGTTGGGACTATGAATTATTTCTATAAAACAGATATTTTATAAAATATTGACGAAAACATGTTAATCACGTTTTTATGATTTATCTTACAGGATTATCAGGATTAAATCCAAATTTACTTGCAAGTCTTCCTCTTGGTAGCCTAGGTTAGACATGAACAAATAAATAAATAAATACTAGATAAATGAGCAAATAAAGTAAATATTCAAGGTAAAAAAGGTAAAAGGCCTAAAGAATGACACTCTTAATTTTGCCTAGATCCAAAGAATCCGTTGTTTATGCCTTTTGGTGGACTAGGCTCATTAGGAAATTTGGGCAACTTGAGTTCTCTAGGTAACTTGGACGTTCCTTGAAATGGCTTAGAAAGGTTTTTCGTTTCTTACTTACCTAATTGTGGTATCTTTTGTCTTTCTCCAGGGAATCTTAGCTCTCTTAGCTCTTTAAGCAGTCTGGGTCTTGCAAATCCATTATTTGGATTTGGACTGCCTGGAATGTCCATGGGTTCTGACCTCTCAGGAGTACCTGAAAAATCCGGAAAAGATACATCTCATTCCAATGCTCCAACACCTCACTCTTCCTCGTCATCAAAGAAGGAGGAAAAGAATAAAAAATCATCATCACAAAATGCAGCCGCAGCAGCCGCCTCACAAAATATGCTATCCAATGCTTTACCATTTTTATTTCCAAATCCAGGCTTAATGTACAATCCTTTGGGTAAGATGGGCATATTTGTATATCATAAATTATGATTCATAATATATAATACTTATATTTAATGTAAGTACGTATTTATTGAAAATCATCTTTGTGCTTGTAAATTAATTTTATTATAAACTCTTAAAAATAGGTTTGGGATCATTCCCACTTTCGGGTGGACTACCACCATCATTTGGTAACTTTGGTCAAGGGGGTATGGTCAATGGAATTACTAATAGTGGTTCATCCAATAAAAAGTCATCTTCATCGTCCAACAAACAAAATGTTACACAAAATCCTTTAGCTGGTCTTGCTGGCTTGAACATACCATTATTTACGAAAAGAGACAGTCTTGGCGGAAATAGTGGCGGCAGTGGTAACAATACAACTAGAAATAGTAAACCAACTCCAACTCAGTCTCCAGCACAGAATATAATGACACCTAATCCGGATGACTCTGATGATGAAAGTATGAAGTCTTTAATGGGTAATCATGCCGATGACCTTCCTGATGACGACTCTCCAAATGAGAATGCAGAGCGTATTGTACTTAAAGGTAAAGTTAATTTTATTGATTAATTTGCTCAGTGTTAAAAAAATGATTTGTTGAATTTTGTTGGTATCCTAATTTTCATACTTTATTGGTTTCATTACAGAAAGTAAAGAACTTGAGAAAGAAATGGCCCAAGCCCAAAAAATGGAAACGAGAAGAGAGAAGCGTGAGAGAATGAGAGAACAACCACATTCAGAGAGTCACAGAGGGTTAACTGCTGCAGAGAGACAACTCCTTATGGTCAAAAAGAAAGAACGCTTAGCCAAAGAAGATTCTCTTCCTCCGATGAGAGAGTCTGGAAGAACAACGAGGAGATCAGCCGCTGCTGCCAGTCGAATGACTAGACTGGAAGAAGCAGTACATAAAATGCGTGAGTAACGTAATATTATTTATTGTCTGATATCATTGTAATAATTACAGTTGTTATTTAGTACATGTTGAGGAAGTATAGTCATAAAAATTTAATTCTGACTATAATATTGCTATCTTATCAAACAGTAAAAAAAACAATTTCAAAACGAACAAAAAGTAGAGTACATACCGTAAAACTTCTATTTTTATCCTATCCCTATTTTTATCCCTCGCAGGATTTATCCCCGTTGCTAAACATTAACGTACACCCGGATAAAAACTTTTTGTGGAATTATCCTAGGATAAAAATAGAAGTTTTACGGTAATAATTATTCATGCTTGGGCTTTTTTGGCTCATCTATCAAATCAAATTGATTTATGATCATGATGACATTATCTTGTGTTGCCTGAGGAAAAATTCTCTTCACAGCTTGAATCTTTTTTTCCAAAACATCATCTTCAGATGTGGAGGAGGATGAAGTTGGAGATACGAGAGGCGTAGATTT
This sequence comes from Arrhopalites spinosus, assembly GCA_034700945.1. Taxonomy (NCBI): domain Eukaryota; kingdom Metazoa; phylum Arthropoda; class Collembola; order Symphypleona; family Arrhopalitidae; genus Arrhopalites; species Arrhopalites spinosus. The sequence goes on from JAQIVZ010003477.1 coordinate 13,066, forward strand.
TTTTGAAAAGAGAAAATCAGATGGATAATTTTTCTTCTTCGCTCTACATAAACAAATAAGTTTTATTTTTAGTTCAATTAGAGTTCATTAAATTATGTAGTAGTAACACAGTCACAATAGTATTTGTTATTTACTCACTTTACAATTCCATTGTCATTCATCCATTTGTAGAGATTGGCGATATTGTCCATTGGAGCCATCATATAGAAGGCTATTGGTGGTGTAAATTCCCTAGGCTGTCCTCGATTCTACAAAATGACAAATTTTTAATAAGTATTTACACAATAGAATTATTACAAGTACATTACTGCTAAGCAACAACAGAATGCACTTACAAGTTCATCAATATTATTATGTCCACCAGTCCAGTATTTATATGAGCCAGAATCATGAATAATAAATTTTTCATTGTCATTAACTTCCTTGTCAGTGTCAGGAGTAGCAACTACATCAACTCTTAGTAACAGAGGGTGACAATCATGGCGACAGAAATGAAGATTAGCTAGTAAATATAATTAGCATTAGGATCATGGGGACAATTATAAATAATTAGTTATTATGTTTTTTTTAAAAAAAAACACTTGTCACATTACTCACCATCACTCGGTTTGATATGGTCAAGACTTGGAAATTTTTCTTCCATAGTATCTAATTCCTTTTTGGTCCCATCTTTTCCATACAAGTACTTGTAAACTGCATTACAATTATTATTATTATTAGGACACACACATGTACTCTCTGCTCGAAAACCTCATTCCCCTCGTCAAAGCTTAGAATGTTTTTTAAGAGCACCAAAATTGTAATTT
>JAQIVZ010003478.1:0-13868 GCA_034700945.1 Arrhopalites spinosus
GCGAGCTAGTCGAGATTTGGGAAGAGACTACAATGAAATAATTATTCCTAATGTAAAAAATCCGGGTCACAATGCCAACAAGAGAATAGAAAAAAAGGGGGCCGAGGAAAGGGAAGAGGGGGGAAAAAATTAGAGGAGAAGGAAGGTGTAGAGAATCTGGTTCCCATTTATTTATTTTTGGCATCCCCTTTGTTGATCACAATCAGAATAATTCGGCATGAGGTCTTTGGCAAAATATTTTGCGTACAGGAGACAAGAGACAATGTCTCTGAATATATTTTTGCTCAATTGAAAATTAGTGTGGAAACTTTTACACTTAATTTCATTCTCAGCCTTCATGTCCCATAGCCCATAGCCCCCCTTCTACCTTCTAGACAATTCAGGGGTTGAAAGGTAGATTTTATTAAAAAGACATTAAGCCCGGGAACTTGAATCACGTAAGGATTTCTTATTGTGAGGGGTTTTTTTTGTCTCTATTTTTCAATTCTTGTCTCTCCCCATCTGAGGATGTGAGAGACTTGAGATTTTAGTCTTCCTCATTTAATTCAATTTGAAATTTGGCTTGAAGCCAAATTGAATTCTGTACCTTGTGGATATGGAATGGAACAAGGAATAAGCAAATGAGATGGAAATGAGCTCGAGGGACATGAAAATAATTAACGTGAATTTCAAATGAAACTTATCCACCCCCCTCTTTGACTCTGTCTCTCTCTACTTCTCAGGTCTCATTAAAGACATTCCAAGTCTATCAATCTTAAGTAATCTTCCATTTCTACTCATCCATTTTGATTTTTTGGGGCGTTAAAATCAACCAAATACAAAATTGACTTTAATTTCCTTTTGTCTTTTTTTATTTTGAAATCGGCGCCGGCTTTCGAGTACTTTGATTCCGTGTCCAAAGTTTTGAAATTATTTATTCCTCAGTCAATTTTTCAAGCAAAATCCTTGACAAGGACACAAAAGTCCAAGGATTTTTACATGGAAACCCGTACAAAATTTTATGTAGAATAATTCTACATAATTATTATGGTTTCATTCACTGCAGAAATTTGGCACTTTAGCCTCTAGAAATATTCAGAATTCTCAGGGTTCGACCACTAGCAAAAATCGGTTTTTGCCACTTGAATTTCGTTGAAAATGGCGACAAATGGAGAGCCCTGAGAATTCTGTTACAAAATTAAATAAATCCAAGAGACCTTTAGTCTCTTGGACAAATTTCTCAAAGAAAATTGTGTGCCAATATTTTTGTACAGGAGATTAATTGAAATTTTTAAAATTCTTTTCTACGCACTTGAGTGTTGAAGGCTTTGTTGTAGAAAAAAATTGACAAGTGAATTTTATTGACTATGAATACAAATGACAGATTTTTAAAACAATTTTTCATTAATTATTGTACTCAAAATATTCATATTTCCCCCTCAAATTGTTTCTGGAACTTGTGTCAACCTCTCAATCAACTTTTCATAAATTGTAATCCCCCTCAAAAAAGTGTATTGATTAAGAAATTCATCATTATCACGTAACAAAATTGGTGTATTTATAATTGGTGAAAATCCAATAGCATCTATTTTCTTCATTCGAAGGTAGCGAATATTCGCAGCACCTGGGAAGACTTGAACGTTTAATTTCATCTCCCTAAAAATAAATTCCAATTAAAATAAACTCAATTAAATTATTTCATACATTTCATCACACGCTTTTTTAAATGCAAGTCACCACTCGTTGTCATTTAAATCAGTTTGAGCAAATCCATGATCGGAACGAAAGATCCAATCATAAGTAACACCTTCATCAGCTTCCACACAAATTCCATCTAAAATTGCCAACGTTTCTTCTATGGTCCACTTTGGGGTCACTCTCATGTCAAATGATGCGGTCAGTTCCGGTGGTACAACATTTATTTGCATGCCTCCCTATATTTGCAAATTGCCATTTTTTAGCAAAAGTGTAAAATGTGTACCTCAATAATCGTCATGTTGATGGAAGTGACGTCACCCATTCCCAATTGCGGATTCTCTTGTAAGCGATTTTTCTTCTTTTCGAGAATATGAAGAAGACGGTTGACAACCTTTGGCAATTTTTCAGCCGCTGTATTTTCTATGAATCTCAACGCGTGCCCTGTATTCCCCTTCGCTGTGAACTTGAATTCTAAATGCCAATTAAAATATTTAAACTGTAATTAAAAGCTAATTTAAATTAATACGCCAAATTGCTCTCTCTCCATAGGAAACTTGATAAATATCATTTTCGCAAGCTATTCCTTCATCAAGAGCAAACCCAATGTTTAAATTTGCAAATTCTAAAGTCTCAACAAATTCTTTCATTCCTTTGGTTCCTCCAAGTTCCTCATCTATCAAAAAAACAAATAGTAATTTTGCACGTGCTAAAATTTTGCGAACCTGGAACAAAAGAAATGTGGATTATTCTCCTCTCGGGTTTGAAACCAATTTTCTTTAGATTTCTCACAGCTTCCAAATACTGAACTCCCACACTTTTCATATCTTGTGAACCACGTGCATAAATATTCCCTTTGGAATCTAACTCAGCTCCAAAGGGATCCCTCGTCCATTTTCCCTAACAGAGAATGTTAATTAAAATTTAAATGTTAGTTAAAATTACTTTATCAACTAGAACGACGTCAATGTGAGAATTAAAGAGAATAGACTTCAATTTTGGTTGAGATCCGTGCCAACTAAGCCAAATTGTAAATTGAGCTGGAGGTTTAAATTTTAGTAAGTTGAATTCAAGGTCAAGTTCATGTGCTTGATTTTGTATCCATTGAATTGCTCCATCTAATTCTATATTTTAATTTAATGTCAGTTAAGTTTAATGTAAATTACCATAGTCAGGATTCGGGGGTAAGGTTTTAATTTTAAGGTAGTCTCTAAAGTTTTCTATTGCTTTTGATTCTTTTGTTAAATCCATTTTAGAAGAGAAAACATTCTTGACTCTTACGCCCGCTCTTTTGGAGTTTAAAAAATCTTTGAATTCAATGCTCTCCTTTTCTTCTCTACAAGTTTTCTCAATGTTTTTTGACAGACGAATTTTCTCTAAAGGTGACAATTTCCTACAAAGTTGTCATTTAGTGTTAGCTGATTTTTGGTCTTAAAATCTTAAGATTTTTGATTCCCCACAAATCCTCATTTTTCTCAACATTCCCAAAAATTTTGGACCAAAATTTTGCCAGAAATGTGGAGATTTGGAGTCAGAATAAATCTGCACAATTTTTGCACAATTCTGCCGCAGTTTTAAATTTCGGTAGACAAGAAAAATGACCATTGAACATAATTCAGTAGAAGCATGTTTCAAAAAACATATTTTTATTGTGTTTATTATGTTTACAAGACAATTTAATTACAAATTAAACTTGTAAATCAATCATCATAAAATTATTCCCAATCAAGTGAATCTCCTCCAGATCCTTGTCACTCAATTTAAATTCACTAATCTCATAAATATAACATTTAATAACCTCATTTAAATAATCCCCAGGATCCTCCCTCAATTTAATTATATGTATTTTCAACTTTTTCATCCTTAACACAATCAAAAATATTAATTGGGATTAAATCCTTATTAGTATAAATATGATGACAAATTAAAGTATATTTTAATTTTCATATCTTCGTCTTTACTCCACACTTACAACTTTTAATATTCTTCTCGTAATTATTAAAATAAGTCAATGCTAACTCCCATTTAAATATAGATTTTAACTTTATTATACACTCTACAAATTTTGTTTTCTTATACAATTTTTTAGTACAAATTATTTCAAATATTTTATAATTATTTTGTGGTAATAAATGGAGGAGATGGAAAATTGAATGGAGTTTACAATTAACTTGTAGTGAATCTTGCACAAATGATCTAGTAAATACTTTATATTTTTCCAACACATAATTTTCTTTAAATATAACGATTACGTCATAATCTGAATTGGGGAGATGATAATTGTGATTTCTGGAGTCGTGTAAATAAATACCAATTAAATTTAAATTTTTGTGTGTTTCGAGGATTTTGATTGAATCGCCAAAAGATTCAAGTCAATTCCTATGGTCAAACAATTATTCGGGCACAGTGATGCGCGATTTCCGGAAATCACGATTGGTGACCGTAATTACCGGTAATGTCCGGAAATCACGGGAATCAGGCAAAATTCGGTAGACATAAGTAATAATAACAGTGAATTGCAAACTTAGGTTTTATAGGAGGGCATTTAGTTGCCAACGAAGTTGTATATTTTTTATTAAAAGCATTGCAATCATAACTAGACAATTTAATTCATTATTTTAACGTACGGACCAGCGTCTGATCTGGGAACCATCAAATTCGGTTCAAATGTACGTAAAATATAAAACTTTTTGAATTAGACACTACTATTAGTAGTGCACTTTTGAAACAGTTTAACGTCGTCACGTCACTCTAAAAATTTATTTAGGCCAAATTAATTGAAAAATAAAACATTTTTAGTTTTTTGCCGGCATAAGCGCACTATAATAAATGATTCTTTTGTCAAGCCAAATTTTAAAATACGAACAAATAGAACCACACATGCTGGTTAATGCGTTTTATGACACCTAGACTTCACAAAAAGATAGTGAGACTTTAAAATTTTTACAATTTTTTCCCTAAATGTGCCTGATTTTTATGAAAAATACTTCAAAATTGGAAAGAATCCACTGGTAATTTCCGGTAATTTCCGGGTAATTACCCTGATTTCCGGTGCTTACCGGCCTTCGGTAATTACCGTGGAAATTACCGATAATTACCGGTAATTCCCTGAGCCGGTAATTACCGCCAGCATCACTGTTCGGGCACAATTGTGCCAAAAACATTTCCAGTAATTAATTTCTGAAGAAAATTCCTTTATCAACTAGGTAATAATTACCTAGTTGCCAATTATTGGCTACACAGAAAAAAAATTTCAATTTTTTCAGACCCACCAACAGTTTTCACACAAAAAATCTGAGAAAGAAATCAAATATTTTGGGTGTGCTATTTTTTAAAAATCTTGCCCCGCGTTGACCCAAAAGAATGAATTTTTTTACTTTTCTTATCCTTTTAGACGGGCACAATTGTAAAGCTCATTGGCCTTTAACGTGATTTTTTTGCATTGGCTGTTCTAGGGTTTAAGAATGAATATGGAAATACACCATAGTATCATTTTGGGCTTCAAAATCGCCCTTCAAAGATTTTGTTTTTTTCCTCCATCCTTGATGGCGGGGAAGAGTTTGACTTCAAAGCAAAATCTTAGTTTCTAACTTTGAAATTTTGTTAAACGTGAATTTTAATTGTAATTCAACAAAAGTTTTGTTTTTGTTTTTTTATTCCATTTTAGTGAATTCGTTTCTTGTTTGTCCCTGTGGTGGTCCAATTCTCGGTACGTCCCCTGTGTAAATAACTTTGAAGACGTCTATTAAATATTTCTAATTTCTACATTTTTTATTGTCTCAATTTTTTATATATGAAAATTACTCTCATTCTCATGAGTAAATTCTTTTTTTCTGGTTTAATTTGTCTGACAAGTTTTCTAGTGCACAGGGTGATATATTTGAAATTTGACGTTTACATGAAATTAAATTGAATTTAAAAGTCTGATTCTCCCTTCCAATTTATCACTAACTATTATCTCTTCAATAAATTTTGTGTACATTATTTTTCAGAATTAAAATGACGTCATTCAACCCCCTGGGATTAGTGTGGAGACGAATGAAGCCGCTCTCATTTCTCCCTCACGGTACCATTCAGTCACGGTACCAGAAAATAATCTCATTCAAATTGAATTTTTTTTTTGGGTAAAATTAAACTAAAAAATGTTCTAATAATTTTTCTCTCTTGTTTTTTTGGACAGAACTCATTTTGCCATTTTGGGGGGGAAAATAAATGGACAATCATTAAGTCCACTTTGGTGTGCAGGTAAAATAATAAATTAAATATGACACGGCTTTTTCCCCCTATAAACAATTTTTTTTCTCCATGTATTTTTTTATTTCATTTAAGTGGGTTTGAGGGATGATTAAAGGTCAAGTTGGAATTAAAAATCCGTGGGAAAAAGAATGCTTTTTTATGGGGAAAAAAATATTCCAAATAATTCTATAGGGGTGGAAATAATTTTGTTAAATTTTTTTTTGCACAAATAGGAATACACATTGATGTTTGCCTTCAAGCCAAAAGCAAACGCAGACGGACGATACAAGTCCAAATAGAGAAAATGGACATGGCCAAGTCAAAACATAAATTTCTAGATCCAAAGATTGATAAAATTTTCAAGGGAATCTTTGGACAGAGTGAGAATGTGTCTTTGACCGAAAATTTGATTAACTCTTGTCTCCATACTCAGGACATCAAAATTGAAGAATTTTTAACTACAAATTTCCCAACAACTTCGTTGACAGAGTACCAAGGGGGCGTGGACATTCTCTGTTCATCCAAAGGGGGCACACGTTTTTTAGTCGAAATTCAAGTGGGAAATTTAACTAATTTACCCATGATGTTTTTATATTACGGTACAAGAGCATACTCTAGTAAACTAAGAGAAAGTCAAGGTTTCCATTATTTGAAGCCCGTGCATGTCATCGCCATCAATTGTCCGGAACCCAATAAAAAATTCGTACGCACCGAATACGAGGGAATTTTCTCCAAGACAAAGTACAAAACTTGTCATTGGATAGTGAATAAGGAAACAGGAGAAAACACAATAAATGGACTATATTTTACAATGTATGAACTCCAATTATTTACAATGTGTGCTGAAGATTTGAAGACGGATGAAGAGAAATGGTTGTATTTTTTTAAGAAAGGGGAATATTTAAATGAGCAAGATATTAATTTTTTATCGCAAAATAAATCTATTAAAAAAGCAATAGATTTGATGCACCGAATCAAATGGAGCAAAGAAGACCAAAATGAGTATGACAGGCAGCAGAAACAATTAAGACCTTACTTGGATGAATTGAGACACCAACATGATAACGGCTTGGGGAAAGGGTTGAAGAAAGGGTTGGAGGAAGGGTTGGAGGAAGGGTTGGAGAAGGCAGCCGTAGGCATGATCAAAAAAGGTTATTCTAATGTAGAAATCGAACAATGTCTACAACTTCCACGTGCAAGAATAGTGGAATTAAGAGTACAAGTTGATCCAGCAAACTAAACACAAACATGGTGATGCCATGTTCACTTTTTATCATCATTGGAGACAATTAGCTGAGATCAAATATCGACGAGTTTGAGGTCCGAGACAAAAGATTAGCATTAATCACTTTGGCTTCATTTTGATGATGATTAATTAATGCTGGTTAACATTAAATTATATTTTGTAACTTCAATTATTTCTCCATTTTTCATGTACAAAAGTGATTGTAATAACAGTTAAAATTAATTATAATATTGTAAATTGATGGAATAAAATTAAAGTGGATCATTTGCTCCAAAATTCATTTTCTCAAGTAAATTAAAAGTGAAAACATTTATAAATGCTAATTAAATTAAAGTTCTTTTATTTGTAAAAAAATGTCTGAATTTCTTTATACAAAATTTCCATTTAAATAAAAATGTTAATATTTGTGCAAAATATTGGCACTATACAAAAAAATGATTGACATGAAACGTGAGAATTTGGAGAATAAAGAATTGAGTACAAATATTGAATTTTTATGTCGTACAAAAAATAGAACAAGTCTCCATTTCTTTGCCTTAACTTTAGCATCATTTTAAAATATAGAAAAAAAATGATTTTTCACATCTTCATTTTGATTTCTCTCTTTCAAAATTTTGAAACAAAAGTTCATGATAAGAAATTGAAGGAGGCTGGAAAATTTTTGAAAAATTTAGCCACCGAATGTTCACAGAGAGAAGAAATCAGTTGGGACTACGAAACCCACATGACGGACGAGACAGCGTGCTAATGTAATTCAATTTAATTATTTTATTTTATTTAATTATTATTGTATTTAGTTGGAACAACAAACAAAATTTTCAAAGTATACAAAACTCGTTCAAGAAAGAATTCTCAAACATTTTTCAAACTGGAATTCTTTAACTGATGCAAAAGTCAAGAGAGAATTAAAATATTTGGTTATTAACGGTCCAGCTAATATGTCAGTAGAGAAGATTGAAAGGATGCAGGAAATTGAATCAGACATGCAAGCTGTTTATGTTAAAGCTCCCATTTGTCAATACAAGAATCCCAATAATTGTCTCCTTCATTTTGAACCTGGTAAAAAAATCTCAAAAATATTCCACAAAATTCTGCAGAATTTTCTTGACTTTTTTTTGCCCGTGGGTGGAAAATCTTACACTTTAGCCGATCCTGGTTCAGCCGGTGTACAAGTGACTCCATTTTCCAACATTTTTCACTATTTTTCTATGATTTTTCAGTCATTGCTACAAAAATTCAACAATTTTTTAGAAAAATGTCAATTTTCACCCATTCTTAGATTTTTCATCAGTTTTTTAAGATTTTCACTACTTTTTGGTACAAGAATTAGTTGTGATCGGTTCTCTTACTGTAAAATTTTCTTGCCTGCAAATTAAATGTGCAGAATTCTACGAAAGTGCCAAGAAGGTGGAGCTTTACGACAAAGTTCGGGTGACGGGTGTTTTTTATCATTCTGCAGGACCTGCAAATCATGGGACACCATGGCGATGCAACAAAGTTTTGTGCTTCTCCACCCAAAATGGTTTCCCATTTAATTGCCAATTTAATTTCAATTAACTCCAATATTTAATTGTAATAATGACTCACATTTGGGGGACAAAGTCTGGGTTCCTTGTATCATTTTTAGTAAATTTTTAGATAAAACGTCAGAATTTAAAATTTCAACCTTGGACAAAGTAAATACGGATCTTGAACTACAATGGCGTCAAAACGTGTGCAAATCAGAACTAATTGTCTCCACTTGGATTAATTTCTACAGATTAATTTGACTCATTTATTATAAATTTAACCACGATTAAAAAATTCACTTGATAGTTTTGGTAAGGCTTTAAACTTGATATTTGTACAATTAATGAGCAGCTTCTTTTGTAAAAAATGAGCTATAAAAGGACTGTCATTCACAAATTATTTTTACATTTAAGGCACAGACTTCTCTTGTTGTTAGGAAATATTCAAAAAAATTTTTTGCCACTTGATTGCTCCCCGCAAAAAGAAATTGAATAATGAACAGTTCTAATATCTTGATTGGCTGTCTGGCTGCCATTTTAATTTGTGGTCTTGAGGTCTCTGCAATAAAATTGCACAAGGAGGTTCGAGGGGTACTAAATCCATTTGATGACGACCCAGGTTTGAATTTTCCTTCCAATTCTATCAAACATGGCCGGGTTAATTTTATTTCGACGCCAAATCTCACAATGCGAATCATGAGCCTTCACCGGTGCCATTTTTTTTGAATCTGTGACGCTGGTCAGATGTCAATATTTTTGTACCCGCGTTCTAAATTAAATTAAATGTCCTTTATTTACTAGTAGAGACACCCAGTGGGGAATTCAGTTGTTTGAATAAACCCTGCGGCTTGTATGGAGATGAGGAAGATTGCAGTGGGTACTATTTTTGTGGAGAGGATAAAACAACAGCCAATCATCTATATTGTGACAACAATCTCTTCTTCAACTTGATGACACAGGCCTGTGATCGCCCTGAAAATGTCACTTGTGGTGGTGAGCCATTTTTCCCATTTTTTGTGTAGAATTTTCATAATTTTGTAAAGATTTTCAAAATTAAGTAATAAATTACCAAGTTCTTTTTCATAGATCGATTCAGTTGTGAAAACAAAAAATGTGGGCGCTATGCAAACAAATTGTCGTGCAACTCTTACTTTGTTTGTGAAGAAGGAAATCTCCGCCCACAACGGAGAGTGTGCCCACTTGACCTTGCTTTCAACCAACTGTCCAATGACTGTGACCTCTCTCAAAGAGTCCAATGTGGCGGTTCGTTTTAAATATAATTCAAAACACAAAATATTGTTCACTCTTAATGATGGACCTTTTAAAAATATTTTTTATAGATATCATTGTAACCACGACTCCAGAGCCTCCAAGTAAATTAAAATCAAATTATAATTTTCAAAGTGGCCACATATGATATTCAAAATTCAAATCAAGTCACGTGATACGATGGTTTAATTATAAGGTGTAATTTAAATTTATGGTAATTAGTAATTTGATTGATTTCAGCCACTCAATCCTGTGAGCAGATCCAAATGTCTGTGTCAACAGGGGGCGCTTGTGGAGGGATTAGGGACTGTCCTAAAGAATGTACTGATCGGGGTTTCAAAGAGTCAGAATGCCTGCCCAACGACATTGGATGTCGTTGTCGGTGCAAGTAATTTGTCAGATTGATATTAAGTCAGAATAAATAATAGATGGCGCCCATTTTGAAATTTTACTGGCTACAATTTATTTATGATTGTAAATTCTGTTTTAAAATTTGAAGTCATATATGGCATTCCTTAATAAAATATTTTGGAGGTAGCCGTCTTTATTGTTTATTTGTGTCAAAATTAAATAAATAAATAAAATTAATAATTTTATTGTTGTTTAAATATATTAAACTAAAGTTGTGTAAATTATTTTGGCCCGTATCGTGATCATTTGTGGCAACCACAGATGACAGAATGCATTTCATGAAATTTTGGCAAAATTTTGACTTTCGATTTTTCTAATGCTGCAAAATTGTCAGACTTGAACGCCGATTGGTATTTCAGTCTCACTGCCCTGGAATGAGTGTCAAAAGTAGCTGTCGGCTCATGATCGTGAATCAGCATACAACAAAAGCCAAAATGCTCTCAATTAAGCGCGCTTAATTTAAATTCAAAATAAATCCGCTAGTCTGGGTTTGAGTAAACCACCTACAATTTTACCATTAAGCATAATCAAGTTGCATTTTACAGTCAACAATTCATTGACCAATTAATCCTCCAATTAAATAACATGAGAAAATAACATAAAGTTAAATAAGAATATAATTAAAGTTGTAGTATATGAATGACATATACTTATACATATACAAATACTACATATGTATATGTATATACATAAAGAGGACATGAATCAATTAAACGGTTTCAATTTTTTCCGTCTATGAAACTGACTTTTTCCCATGTTCATTTTTACACAGATTTAAATTCTCCGCAGTGGACAAAAATATTTACTGCCCGTGGACATTTTAATGTGCTTCACAAGATTGATAATTAAATAAAGAATAAAGTATTAATTAAATGTCTTTAAAAGTGACAAGAAGGGACGCCAATTTGTTGGCCACAAAATCCAAAAAATTAAGGGTCGAGGCTCTTTCAAGAGTATGAAACATGCCCACTTTAATTCCCTTACATCCAATTGACTGTACCGTCAATCTAACAAACTTTTTTGACGCGGGAAATGTCAATTTGTAAGTCAATATTGATGAGGTTCGTTGAAGTGTCTCCATCTCCTGAGGAATTAAAAACGCTTGGTCATACAAGCCAATAAATATACACAGACATGAAATTCCCAAAGCAAAACCAATTGTTGTCATCACTGGATTCGACTCCCATTTTCGATTCCCATAAAAAAATCCAAAAATGGCGTCTGGAATGAACGTCACTTTAATTGTGAATATAATTAAAGCATTTGAGTGATTAAACAATTCAATAAAGAGCGCCAATTTTCGAAACTCGATGCAAAACTTTTCTAACTCTGTGAAAACATGACGGGGATTTGTGGTCGATGTGGCATTTCTGAAACCAAAAAAACAAGACAAAATAAATTGAAAATGCTGCGCAATTTTGAATTACCTAAGAGCCAAAGTTAGTTGATGAACTTTTTGATGGCATCTGGCAATAAAAATCATGTGATGGAACGTGACGAATACTTGAATTATCAAAATCAGTAAAAGTAGATTCACATCAATAAAAAAACAAGCGACACCAAAAATTAATTTTTGATTATCAGGAATCGTCGAGTAAAGGAATTGACGTCTTAAAGGGTCCATAAAAATGACGCTGATTATAGTCAACATACTGACCACGCACGAAGGGAAATAAAAGCGAGTGAATAATTCTGAAAAAGAATGTTCCCTTAAGGGACGGACTGTCACCGAACCTGCAGAACAAGTGGATCATCAAACAAAATTAGCCATATAATCGAGACCATTAAATATCACCTGACGGGGATGTGAAATTGTCATTAAAAATGGCGACGGTGATTTTGGAAGTCTGAATGAATATCTTGAATGCCCATATAATGGCAGATAGATGCGATGTTAACTGAAACACCTGGATGGGAAATTGATCCGGAATAAAATATTCGGGAACCAGAAGAACCTCTCCCAATTTGTAAAAGGCGTAGAACCAATCGGAACAGAGTAAAGGAAGAATTAAAAATTTCCATAAAAAAGTTTTCACTTTAGAACCGTCTTCAATCCTCCCAAGATGGCGTTTAGGGGTTGGATCCCGGGATCCCGAAATCCCGAGATTTAGCATAATGAAATCCCGGGTTTTTCGGGATTTTTAATTGTGATATTTTATGAATGGTGCTCATAATTTTAGACGTTTGTGCTTATTTTTGGTGGTCGGATTGTACTTGAAACTTGATTCAAGTCAGTTGTCTTGAGGCGTATTTCAAAGACTTTAGTTTTAAGTACTTTTATGAATGGAAAAGTTAAAAATGACATTTTTAGAAGGGTTCAGCCAGAACATAATATATGCCTTGAACGAGTATATTTAGACTTAAACAGAAATACATAAATATTTTCATGAAAGGGGAAGAGTACTTGCAAAATGAAATTTAAAATACAACACACTTAATCCTTTGTGTTTTTTGAAATTTTATCCATTCAGAACAAAAAATATAAATATATCTAAATAAAGTGCAACTTTACTATATTCCAATTGTGTATTGTTATTATTTTTTACAAAGACTAAATTTTACCCTGATGTACTCGGATTAGAATTTTGATCAATAAAAATATTATTTGGAAGATTGGAAATATTTTTATGTCCTATTTTTATATTACTGGGCATATAAAACTAAAATTTCAAAAATCCAGGGATCCCGGGATTGGCCCTAATCCCGATCCCGAATCTCAACCTCATCTCAATCCCGGGATTTCCCCAACCCCTAATGGCGTTGTACTCGTAGAGGGAGGTAATTGAAGAAAGTGGATGCTTGTATGCCGATGAAATTCCATTTATTTTCTTCTTTTGTCAACATTTTGAGACTGAAACTTTTTTACTGGCGCTAAATTCAAGCAAGGTCAATTATGGGGACAGTAAAATAATTTTACGTAAATTAGAGAGCTCTATCTAGGGATGTCTTTAAACAATCTCACTAATGTCCAGAGGACATGTAAAAGTTTTTAATGGAAATGAAATAATCTTTATTTAATTATTTAAAAAACTAAATAATCTAGGCAAGATATGACAAGTTTTTGGAAAGGAATTATTTTTTACTTTTGGAAAACGTGTACCAAAATCAAATTCTAGAACGCCAATTTAGTTTCAAATGCGAAAAAAATACAAAGAGTCAGTAAAAGTGAAGAATGTAAGTGAGGAGCCCCACCAATTTCCATAGACGAATGGCATTATAACGCCGAATTTAGCTGAAATATGATTAAAAAGTTTGCTACAATTAGTAAATGGCCCGTAGAGTTGAAATGTTTGTGAAAAAGTCACCAGGTCAGCCTCCAGGGGAGGAAAGGTCACGGGAAGGTCACACATTTCTCGTACCGCCCATTTGGACAATTGTTTATAAAATTTGTTGAAACTCGGCAAAAAGTTTGTTCATATAAATATACGTGCGCCCAAACCATAAAATGGTGTATATGTGTACATGGATGACCTATGTGGGTCACCAAAGTTCGGTGAAGGCTTCTGAGATCCACAGGCAATAGT
>JAQIVZ010003479.1:0-13857 GCA_034700945.1 Arrhopalites spinosus
ACTTCCGGAGTTCTAGCCGTTTTGCTCGACCTCTTCCAGTCCCATTCGTTACCATTAGAAAATTTTGTTGACAAAATTCCAACTGAGCTTGCCCTTAACTTTTGTCATTAAAAATGAGTCGTAAAAGTAGAGGCAATTTGTGCAATACCAAGGCGATAGTGCAAAACATTCATTTTTTATATATTTAATTTTATGTATACTTGGTTATATTTAGACTGTCCAACATTAAATTTATATATTGAATTTTATTTTTCGTATAGGAAATATTTTAAATCAAACAAAAATCTTTGACCTTTGACCTTGGTTGTAAATATAGATTTTTTTTAAACTTGAGTTATTCCCAATCTTTTTGACATACAACTTGTACCTTGTAATCTCCATCAAAAAAGAAAGTCTAGTTTTTTCACAATGACTTGACTTTGAAATTTAAGCCTGGGTTATGAACTTTGGGATTTTAATTGAAAAATGTCAATTAATTTAATTACTATTTGAAGTCCTAACAAACTGAGTACTGGTTTTTTAATCCAATTTCTCCGGCTTCCATTACAACCATCCGCATCGTCACAACTCTGTAAACAGCCCTTTACGTATCTGAAAATAAAAATAAAAAATCATTTCATATCATTATATTATTTTTCTTGTCATTTATCATTAAATGAGTCAAAATTGAATATCAAAAAAATTAATCATGTACAATTTAATACATTTTTTGACCTACTCCTTACTCCTTACAGGAAATATCAAAAGAAGCAAAGCCTTTTTTATGTGCAATGCATTAAATGTCATTGCGGAAATTAGAGGCAAGAGAAAGAGAGAGAGAAAGTTGTAAAAATGAAGGAAAAATTAAGTTGAAAAAGCAATTTGACAGCAACGAGTATTCAATTAATTTTCTACTATTTTTGATGACTCAATCATCATCACAAGTTTGATGTAGAGAAAGTAAGCAAAATATTTTTTTTATACTAGTCAAGAGAATGTGGGTTGAGACGGTAATTTCTTGATTTTTTATGGTTCATGATAATAAGAAATTGGGTTGATTTTTAATGTCCATTATTTTCTACTCAAGAAAGTCCAACTTAGAATCTAGTCCAGCTACAAATTTAGGGGAGGAGGGAGGGCGAAAGTTTAGCGTGTAGTCATGCTAAGGCTAAGACTAACGTATATGTAATGATACGTGTGTGTGTAGTCATAAAATAAATAGTAATTTCCGCGTAAAGTAAATACCAAGAATTTTCAAGCCTCCAGGACAAACGAAGCTTGAGACACCCTCCTCCTCCTTGAACCACCACCATGAACCACTTGCTCCCTAAACTATGTCAACAAAAAGAGAGGATTTTGGGAGAGGACAGATAGACATCAACATCCACAGCAGAACAGAGAATGATGGAAGAACTAAGGTAAATATGATGATGACATGAATCTACAGAGTCACCCACATCTTCACATTATTTTCTCTTATTCTCTATATCATTATTATTCCTCACATATTTTCATTTATTTCAAAATTACTGACAAAATATTAATATAACAAATTTATGTGACAAAAATCAAAATTTTATGTCTACAACACGTCAAATATTTATCCCGACTTTCTCTTTTTTAACTTTCTCTTAATTCCATGTCAATTGTCACATTTAGACATGTATGACATAATAAGTGGAAATTATTAAGTAAATTGACAAATAAATGGTCAATTTTTTTCAAAATTGAGGAATAAAGATTGTCACCCTGTACAAATGTTTCATGGATTATCGATAGACTCTTATTTTGCTAGTACTGCATTGAGGAGATATCTTTATATGTATAAAAAGACTGAAAATTCTTGTACCTCTCTTGATATCTAACAAGAGAAAAAGAGCCTCAAAAATCTGTACGCAGTCTATTTGATGGGACAAGAGAAAGCAAGAGAGAGAGAGAGAGAGAAGGGCCATGTCATGCGGATAGGAAGAGGAAGAAAACGCGGTGCATCAATACATAAGGTGAAATCAGTCAGTCATGTCTGTCCTCCCTTGATGCTGATGAATTTCTCAAACTCAAGTGCATGAGCCGACCATTTTATATAGCCTCCATCCCATCCTCCTTCCTCCCCACCACTCGCTCTGTCTCTACGTATCTTGTATTCTCTCATGTTTTTTTGTGCTTTGACAACAGTCAAACTCTGTATACTCAAAAGACAGTGAAAGTGAACAAGCTTGTTCTCTTTCTCTTGTGTTGAGAGAAAACAACATAAAATGTCTCTCCCCAATCCTCTTCTCTCTCTCTCTCTTTTGCCCTTCAATGTATATAAAAAGGTCTCCTCTGCATCATTTTGGGAGGGAGAGGTGTGTATACCTGACTATTTCATAAGAATAATTCTACCATTTTCTAGATATTCTAGAATATGGACTACTTTACTACCTTCTTGAATTTGTCATGTAGCACCAAAATTTTCTTTGAATAGAGTCAATTTCAATTTTGACTATCCTCCTCCTTTCTCTTCTTCTTTACAAATATTTTTGTAAGGAAAATCAACTTTTTCAACATTTCAACTTTCTCTTGTGGAAACAACTAAATTTTAAAATGAATTCATTTCTTTTGTAACAATTAAAGAAAATTGTCTTTAAAAATTAATTTTAATCTCTTGGCTTAACCGAATGAGTACAGATATTCATCTTTTTTGACAAGACAACAAAATTATTTGCAGGGAATGTCACATTGATAAAAAAACTTATGCAACTAAGAGACAGAGTCACCATTCTATTTACGCATGGGGAGGCGTGTAGAATAAAGAGAGAGGGAGAGAGAGAGAGAAATATATTTTTTATATATGATAGTGGTATTTCAAAAATAAAATTTTGAATTTATTCAAAAAAATGAGACTTTTCTGCACACCCCAAAAACATTACATGTGTCTTTATATGGAGAGAGGTATATTTGACGGTTGGTGTTGCAAACAAATATTTTGTTTGTGTAATAAATTATTTGCAACGTCATTTTCCTACGGTAGACACACACTTTGTCGTCGTCATTCCACAATGTGTACCATGGGCGCAGTCAAGATTCGTCGAGTTTGACTTTTTCTTGTGGGGATTTGTACTCGTATGTGGGTGAAAACAACATGAGGATTTAGTTGTGCTTTCAAAAAGCCAATGGTAGATATTTTTTTCCTTTTTTTGTGCATCGTGTACACATAATGGACGGGAGGAGGGGGGTATTGGTTAAGTTTAGAGATTCCAGGACAGCATTGATATGACTAGAGCGTCCACATGTTGTCTCAAATATTATGCCCTATTTTGGTACCTTTACATAGTTTCTCATGTCTTCGTGTATGTAGCATGTAAATGTGTACTTTTTACATGTTTTTTGGTAAATTCCTTCACAAAAAAATTCTGTACTACAAAGTGAGACACGTGTCCAGTACTGCCCTTCTCTCTATAAAAAGAAAAAAGGCAGCCGTCCCAGTTCCGAATTCCAATTTCATTGTGTTTGACTTGTGTGTCTATGAAGAGTAGAGAAAAGTGTAGAAAATGTTTTGTTTTGTAGTGTAAAAAATCAACAAAATATTTCACTTTCTACTTGAGGCCCAAGTCAACAAAATACTACAAAAATTTTGAGTGAAACCCAATTACTTAATGCCTGTACAAAATTTTTTGTTTGTAAATACAAAATGTAGGAAGAAGTACCAACCAGACCAGCTATGTGAGATTTTTCAGGAAGAATGAATTTAGTTTTCGTGTGAGTCATTTTGTTAATTATTTTAGGCAACACAGATTTTATTTTAAGGGTCAACTGGCCAAGCACAGAATTAGGTCCTATAAATTATTTTATTTGACAAAAAGAACTTTGTCTTGAAATTGGCATGCAATTTCATGTAAAATAACTATGCAAAAGAAATAAAAAACATTTTGGTGGATGATGAAAAAAAGGATTGAGATTGCCCATTATTTGACAACAAAGAAACTGCGAAGGAATGGAATAGAAAAAAAGGGAAATAATTTATATTTATGAAAGAGAAAATAGTTACTTGTCATCAAAATAAAAACTCCCGCAGTGAGACATCCGTATGATTTCCGTATCTGTGGTCAAAGTTCCGCTGTCCAAGGCACACCCTCGTACTGTGATATTCTCCCCTGTGTCAGCTGTATTCAAAAAACCAAATAATAAACATTAAATTCAATCATATTTTCTACACAGCCATCATTTTTTAAAATATTATTAATTCCCTTCTTTTCTATTAAAGAGCTTTGAATAATATTCAGTTTTATATTATAATACTTAATTGCTTTTTGTTAAAATATTTTGTCTTAATTAGAATATTTAAATAATTATATGCAAAACTACAAAACTTTATGCAAGTCCATGGAGATAGCATAAAATACAAAGTCACTGAGGAGATCTTGAGGAGAAAATCTAAATAGATTTCAATAAAACAAGAGCCGCCTCCCTTTCATTAAGAGCTTCAGTGAAAGTCATTTTCTTTCCCCTTGGACTTTCTCTTTTTCCTGGTACATGTCATGTACCATGACTTCATGAGCAAGTGGCTTGCTCATTTTTTAATTGTTAAAATAAATATTTTTCAACAATGTACCGACTTGGCGATCAAGTTCAAAAAGTATAAAAAAGAAAATTTTTTTATGCAGTTTCTAATTAATTATAATTAACTAATTGAACAAAAATAATAATACCGCTTTCTTTTTCTGTAAAGAATATACGACTAGATTTCAAGAAATTGTGTTGAAACTAATAATAATTTAAAGTGACATTAAGTCTAGACTGTCGTCATTTTTTGCAAGTTGCAAAAATGCAAAAAAGAATATTGTCATTTGGAAGATAGTGTCTACTTAATATTAATAATTCGCCAGGACAATGCATTTAAATGATGAGGCATCTGTAGGCAAGGATTTTTTACATTAAGATACATATGTATCAGTACAAGTTGTGAATTCTAAATTAACTCTCTAGTATAATTATAATTAACATTTTTATAACGTGTAGATATGTATAATTATCTCAATTTGTAAATAAGACTAGACTCTATTGTTACATTGACAAAAGTTGATGATGAAATAAATGAAAAGTGAGTGACCCACTGAATCATTTGTGTTCATGTCCCAGAGACAAAAATAGAAAAGAAAACTTTTTGAATTTAATTTAAAGAAACTACAAGATGACATAAAGGACGGTTGTGTTTGGGGAGATTGTTTAGTTTTTCAATTCTTAAACTGGGTCAATAAGTAAGTTGAGAGGGGGGAGAAAAAAACAAGCTCATTTGAGTTCCCTTGACTCTACATATAAAAATAGAGAAAACTAAAGAAAGGGAGAGAGAGAGGAAATAAAGGAAGCATGTTGATTCGAGACATTTGTCCTGACTCAATTAGGACTAGTGTTCATGACTCTTTCCTCTACTATAAAGTCACTTATACTCTTTCTCTTTCTCATGGGCTTCATAAAATTGAAGAGGTGTGACATCCGGGAGAGTCTTGTCCTCCCTCTTCTGTTTCTTTTATTTGATTCAAAAAAAAAAGTCTGCCATAGATAGCCATCCGCTTTCATTGCTATGACGACACTAAGAAAATTACGGAAGGAACTTTCTCTCACTTTCACTTCCTCTCTAAAAATCTATAGATTCTCTCTCTCTCTCTCTCTAACAGTACTTGTACTACTGCACTGCACTGCATTGAGAATCAAATGGACAAGGGAAATAGTACAACATTAATTACTTGATTCTATTTCTACAGTCAAACTCAAAATAAATATTGAAGACAATTTCAAACTCTTTTTTACTTTTTAAACTTTCTTTTTTACATCTTGCCATTTCTCCTTGACTTTCTCTGAGAGATATTTTTTCCCTATTAACTTTTTTTTTGCTTGGCAACAATTTTTTACAATAGATTTGATTCCGTCAAAAAAATTTATTTTTTGGTCCAATTTCAATTTTGATTTCTCTGAATTTTGATCAAATTCTACCTTGTAAAGTTGAGTGATCAAGAGAGAAAGAGAGAAAGTATTCAGTAAATTTTTTTATTGACTCTCTCAAAAGATGAAACATCATATGTACGAGTTGTACAATTACATATATTCATCAGGTTGAATGATTCTTGTGATCAAAGTCTGGACTACATGAAAAGAGAAAAGGATTTTGTCATCAGAGTTGAAACTTTCTTTTTATTTCATATTTAACAACAAATTGAGGAATGGTTGATGAACTGTATACAGAGAAAGATTATAATAAAAAAAAGTTGAAAGAGAAAATACTTTTTTTTTGTCAATTTTAAGCAATAAAAGTCTCCATAAAAAAGGGAAAATGGGGTAAACTACTTATTTCTTAGAGCATAGAAAAAAGTATGAAATAAATGAGTGATTGACAAAAAATACAGGATAAATTTTTCTTTGAGGGAGAAAGAACCAATGCAAATAATATTACTCTTGGTGTCATCCTACAAGGACTTTTAACAGAAAAAACTTTTTTCTTTATCCTCTCTTTTGTCACACATTTGGACTTTTTCTCATGCCTGTCACAAAAAAAGATGAAGGAAAAGTATGATTGAGTACTTGGGTGTAGTCTGGATGACAGGGGGTGGCAAAAGTCAGGAAAGATTTTTTTTGTTTCTTTTTCCTCTCTCTCTCTGTCTGTCATACAAAATGCAATTATTCTTTTTCTTTCAATGTAATAAATAGAAACTAGACTCAAGGAGCCACGGCTACAGATATTTTAGTTGTATTTTTAGTTGAGTAATAAATTCCCTCTTAAATTTAATAAAAAGTAATATTTTACTTTAATTGTCTTGTAAAAGTAAAAAAGTACTCACTGTATCTTCCAGCTAATTTGATACAGGCAGTAGCAGGGAAAACACCATCTCGTCCTTTTCGACCACCCATACAGGGAGACTCAAGTTGAACAGTCGATGAAAAGTTGTTGTGGAACGGATCTTCACAAGACGGATTATCTCCATTCAAACTGACACACTTGAAACAGTCTATATTGGCCCCAACTAAAATATATAAAAAAAACATTTTAAATTTATTAATTTTAAAACACTTTACATCAATTTAAATGTTAAATTTATTACTGTACAGTCTCACACTGTTGATTAAGATATTCTCTTACATCGGTAAAATTACTTTTTTGACTTATCCATTAATTCCAAGAAAGTGGCAAGTAAAGTACTTTCTCTTTAAGTTTATTTTGGTACATTTTTTAAATGATAAAAAATCAATATGAATTTTTGGAAAAGAAAATTGAAAATAACTAGAAAAAGTTTAAATAAATTTTGTCAATATTTACACGAGTCTCTCGTTATACCTACAAAAATCAAAATTTATTGTTTCTTTGATCTTTCTCTACAATTTTATGTGTACACTGTCTTAGGTACTTTGTAAATTAAAGAGAGAAATGTTTCAATTTTTTTCAAGATTTATAACACAATTTCTTTAAATTTAAACGAGCACCTGTAATCATTATTTAGTGAAAGTCATTGAGAAGAGAATTTTTTGAATATTATTCATGATTCAAAAATTGACTGTCACTATTTCCTGTCCAAAAAAATCATTTATCTCATTTTATATTTCCCTTGGTTAAAAATTGGTTCAAAAAATGATGAAAATAAAAAAAATTGAAAAAATGGGCTGTATATAAACGACACCTTCATTGAAATAAAGTTTATATTTATTCATAACAAATTAATTAAATATGTCAACATGCGTTGAAGGTCACTGACATACTGTAACAATTTGACACACTTGATTCAATAAAAAATGAACTCTGTACTCCCCCATGACCAAAATCCTCGTCAATAATGCAGGAAAAGAGGAGGGGAGAAGGAGACGAGAGAGCTGAAACGTGTAAACTGTCAATGGAAATAATTTTTGTGGAGAGTATATAAAAATTTAAAGTTAAAATGTCAAAAATATTCATAGAGTCATATAATCTCATATATAAATTATTATATGTACAATTTCTCTATAAGAATTGTACATACCTACATGTGCGTAGAAAATATAAGAAAATAGTCTCGCGTCTTTCTTCATTGAAGATTGAGAATGTGTGTATAATACATTCATATCTATTCAAGCCATCGGATAATGATTTGGACTTAAGCTTTTCAGCACTTACACGTTGCCTAGTGTCAAAAATGTATCAGATGCTCTCTCATCGAGTGTGTGAGAAGAGAGACAGAGAGACTTGAAGATTCTTTGAGTCTCGAGTGTTCCCGTATGTGAGTCTAATGTTAGAGAGTCTGAGAGTCTCGTCATGAGTCTACAATATTAGAAAGGGAAGGGGAAAGTACATTTAAAAAGCATTCCACTATATGGACACTTTCTCTTTTCTCCACTTAACAGATACTTTTTTTCCCTTCTCTTTCTTTCACTTTCACTCTGTCGCCTCTTCTCTCTCTCTCTCTCTCTCTCTTCCATCTTGTTTGAACCGTCAAGTGGATGAGATTACTCGATGCATTTCAAGGGCTACTCCAACCAACCCCATCCCCACGAATACTATCATCTGATATGATACTCTTAAGTGTCGACAAGTTGGCATCTTGCAAAAAAGTTCTTGACTTTCCATTCCTTATGAGTCGTATGATTTTCACTATTGGAGAAATATTAGTTTATGGGTGTAGTATCTGCAGTGGAAAATTTCGAGTGACAGCTCATCTCAGTTAACTTTAAACCACCCTGACAACACTCAATAGTGGCCCCTCATTCTCTTTTTTTCCATTATTATTCTTTGACAAGAGTAAAAAAAATTTCAATTTAACTTTTATGAAAAGAAAAGAGAAAAGTAAATTTCTGTTACTTTACTTTGTATCAAGTTTGAAAATAAATGTAAAATATTTCTTGTAAAAAGTAGCAAGATTACAATTTATTATGTATATTAAATCTTGTGAAATAGAATTTAATTTAAATAAAATGTATGATTAAATGTAAATTAAGTTTTGAATTTAAATTTGACACATAGTAGAGTATAAATTGTACTAACGAACATCATTAATGGAGTATTCTCATTGGGCATGTATGCTAATTGTAGAGTGTACATTGTGTTCATCTGAGACTTGAGACTCATAAACTTTTATGTGTGTGCCCTCTCTCTCTTACACTTGTTCATCCCTTGTACACGAATAATTAGAGAGAAAGTGAGTTATTGAGGTGAAAGTAAAAAGAGAGTCTCTTTTCCTTGTCTCTGTCTTCATTAAATTAGTCCCTACATAGACAGTCAGTCATGTAATGAGAGTCCAGCTAAAGTTACAGGTCGAAAATAGGGTTTCGGAACAGTTTAAAATGTGCCCCCAAAAAAGCAGTATTTAGTCTAATCAGTTCATATTCGGCAGTTTTATGCTTAAAGACATGCCTGGTCTAGAATTAAAGTTTGGGAGCAATCGGTTCACATATGTCCGAGATACGCTACCCGGACCATCCCCACTTTGAAAAATAAGTTTACAGAGGTTTTTTTCAGTTTTGTGACCTTTTGACCCCCTCAAAAAATGAAAAATATCTTTTCATTGACGATTCTGAATTAACGGACCAAAAGCAATGTTTCCTAAAAAAATAAGATTTTAGTGTTATTTTTGACCATGTAATAGACATGTGACTTTCTACAATTAAATCGAGATCACAATTATTTTATACTTTTTTTGCCTCTGGAAACTTATTTTTCGGAGGGGGAATGGTCCGGGTAGTGTAACTCAGACATATGTGAACCGATTGCTCCCAAACTTTAATTCTAGGCCAGGCATGTCTTTAAGCATAAAACTGCTGAATATGAACTGCTTAGACTAAATACTGCTTTTCTGGAGGACACATTTTAAACTGTTCCGAAACGCTATTTTCGACCTGTACTCTTAAAACTAACAAAGCTTCTCTAAATTCAACAGTTTGTGTGTGTGTAGCATGTAGAGGAGAAAGTGGAGTGGGTGTATAATTTTAATCAGGAAATAAAATATGCTCTACTTAACCACCATCAAGAACATAATATTTTGTTGAAACTTTATACTCTACAAACTTGACAATTTAAACCAGTGCTTTATAAATAATGAATGTAAATACATTCATTCCATTTGTTTATCATTTTCATTCCAATTCAATTTACTCAATTTTAATCACCAGACAATTTACTATTTAATTTTATTTCATCAAACTAATTCCCTTTTAGATTGTCCATGAAAATAAATGGAAGAAAAGACGAATATTCAAGATTTCGTCTGTCGGGTTTCTTTGTAGATTTGTAGCAAAAGTCAACGGAGACTTGATTTTTTTGGCTATGTGTATTTTGTATGGTCTAATTTTTTTAAAAAGAATTTTAGGACGTGGATTCATTAAAAACCTGAAGGCATATGAGACACTTTCAACAGCTTACAAAATTAGTTTTTTTCTCTCCTCCCTTCACCAGCCTTGCCATCCTCATCTTTTGAGGGAGGGAAAAAATTAAGGCCATTTTTTGTCTCCCCTTTTCTTCTTCTATGTATCTCTGTACTACACAAAAAAATCAAGCTGAGTTGCCAAAGTAGAGAAGAAAAGAAGAATCTTTTTAAAAATTGACTATAAAAATAAAAAAGAGACCCAAACTTGTCGTTTACTTTAAGCCACACTTTCTCTTTTTTTAGTGAAAGAAATGACATGAAAAAATGTGATGCATAAATTGATTAATGATGCCATCAACAGTACCACTGTAAAGAGAGAGAGAGAAAGAGACTATTCACTAAAAAAAACAAAATAATCTAATCAACATAAAAAGTTTTCTATTCATCACGTACAAAGTTTTTCTATCATCTTTTTTTCTACATGGACAAAATTATTTATATAAAAAATACACGTGGGGTCCAACCGGATATTTTAGGCAATTAAATATAATTTCGATTTAAATGTTTATTTCATGACTCAATTTTTGAAAAAATTTCATCCTGCAAGATAAAAAAGAATTATTTTTAAAAAAATTACCAAATTTCTAATGATGGCACATTTACCCTGTAGTGCCCTAAAATACAATGAAAAAAATTCATGTTCTGCTCTAAGGTGTAAGTTAGTTATGTTGTGAAAGGATGAGACATTGAAAAAATAATTAATGAACAAGACCACACTGTCTCCTTCCCGTCAAATTATTGTATAAGGTAAGCTTCCATAATGAAAGTGATGAAGCTAGTTAATTTTTTTGTAATCTGATTGGTGGCGTGGAGTTGAAAGAAAAAAAAGGAAAAAAATCTCCCATCACTCACAATGAGATTAGGCTACACATATGGGGGTCTATACAAGATAATAATAAAGCAAAGAGGAAAATAATATACAGAAAAATGAGACACAAGTGAAAGCCCACTGATTCTCTATAAATGGCTCTCTATCATCAACTCATCAACGTCAAGACAAGAATTGCGTAAGATGTGGTGATGTGAAGAACACACACCACCAGACCGAGTATGAAGATCCATGGAAAATGGAGAGAAAGCTCAAAAAAGATATTGAAAGTTGATGAGCCTTCAAGGAGAAAACTGCTATCAACTTGATATCATCAACATGGCAAGTCAAGCGAGTCGATAGAGAGAGAGAAGAAGAAAGAAAATTTGGAGTAGAGTAAAAAATTATGATTGAAAATCTGGATAATATTTCATCCCCTCATTTTATCCCCAAAGATTCATATCTACAGATAATAGATACCATCCTTCTACATTATGTACTTATCTATAGTCAGCTCATCATTGTTGATATGATGATGATGAAAAATATTTACGTAAAAAAACAAGGGAAAAGTTCATACGAGTGGCTTGAGAGTATTTTCTCCATAGTTGAATCCAATTCAATTTTTGATTTTGAGTGTGATGCCTCTAACATTGACAGTATGGGCTATTCATGTAGTCGAGAAATGATGATGATAATGACTATCATCATATTACATGAATTTTTATTCTCTCTCTCTCTCTCCATATAAAAGTAACAAGAGATGGATGAATAAGGGATGAGGATGGAGTGGCCTCCTTATCAAAATGGAAAGGGGGCTGAATGATTTTGTACAAGTTTTTTTTTTCTCTTCGTCAAAATTCATCAATAGAATGACGTTGATATCCATTTAGGTGGTCAAACTGTGAAGATAAATCAAGTCTCTAGAGAGAGAGAGAAAGCACATGATGAACGGAGGATTTACAAAATTGCCTTAAACTCAACCCTTACAATTCAAATTCTTTTCTTCTTGCCATGCCATGTCAAATATTACAGAATCTCAATTACCATTTCCATCGTCAAAATATATTACATACAAAAAAACAATTTCAAGTCTTTTCATCAAATCAGTTGGCATCACATCCTCATCATTTTCTCCATGAAATGAATTCTTACACTTGTTAATAATTTATTCATCTTTTTTTGTTGCTTTCTCCCATCCAAAATTGTTTGACAACAAAAACAAGTCAAAATTAATGTCAGAGATTGTGATGAGAAATTGAATGACAATGTTTTGACTTGTCTACTAATACAATAGAGACTAGAGAGAGAGGGGAGGAGGAAGAGGGTGGGTTCAACAGGCCATGAGAAATGATATGGAATGTGGAGTGGAAGATGTAATATAAAATGAGGAAGGAAAGGAAGGAGGAGAGAAATTAAAAGATTGTATTACTTTTTTTTCAAGAGGAAATGTTTAGATTAAATTTGTGTTTAAAGAGTTTCCACAAGAACTTTGTACATATAAAGAGTTTTTATGAATCCATACTTGAAAAAGAAAGTTATGAGGCCATAGGATGGAAACAGCAGGAGGGATTTTGGTTGTCATCTTTAGTAGAAGAGAGAGAGAAAGTCTAGAGTTTAGTGTGGTGGTGGAGGTCAAATGAAAAGCGCGTTAAGCAAATATGAAGCAATTATTCATTCACAGTATCCTTCACATGTGGATACCCCCGATTCCACGTCTCTCTAGACATTGATAAATTATCTGTTGAGGTTTTTCTTCTCTTCCGATCTTTTTCTTCTTGTATCCTTCATAAGCCAGATTTTTTCCTTCTTTTCTCTACCCCTTACCCCCACAACTTTCTTCTTTTTTCCCTCGATCTTTGTCAGGAACAAGGAGGAAGATCACAAGACGAGCTTTAGGGATGGAAAAGTTGGCTTGTGTATCGTTTTTATATATATTGTGTATTATAGGGGAGAGTGTTTGTGTGTGTCAAGCATTTTTTTATCTTTTGGATGGCTAATGTACATATAGAACAAAACACTTGAGAATCTTGATCCCAATTCTCTCTCTCTCTCTCTGTCTGTGCAACATCAAGATTTTCCACTTTATAACTTTACTTTTCTCTACAATATTTTATGTATACACTCAACTCGTTCACTATATGAGCTATCGATCTTTAGCAAATCTTTTTTTCTTAACAAAAAAAAATTCATTCATCAATGTTATAATCTGTATTCTCTGCATCTTTTTTTTTAAAAAAAAACTTTAAAATATTTTATTTTTTTATCAAAACGCTCAATTCTACACACTAACAATTACACATTCGTCATGAATCATGTTGACAATATTTCCATTTTTTTTAAATATTTTTCTCAAACTAAAATAATTCTCATGTGACAACATAAATTTAAAATAATAAAATAATGAAGAATTTTTTATTTTAAATTTGAAGGGAATATAAAAGGTTTTGAAATGTGGCCGCATTAAACGAACAACAATTTTAATAAAAGAACAAGTGAATTAGAGAGGACAGGTAAAGAGAAAAAGTGAAAATCATAAAATATTATTTTTAAAGAGAAAGCTAGGTGAATGTATGAGAAAACAAGGTTAATGGTTGTGTGGGGTAGTTTCTCTCTCAAAAACTTGATTATGTCTCCATAGCCTAATCATTAATATTCTGGAGAGGAGTTGAAGACTAA
Organism: Arrhopalites spinosus; assembly: GCA_034700945.1. Lineage (NCBI taxonomy): Eukaryota > Metazoa > Arthropoda > Collembola > Symphypleona > Arrhopalitidae > Arrhopalites > Arrhopalites spinosus. The sequence goes on from JAQIVZ010003479.1 coordinate 13,822, forward strand.
GCTCCCGCTTATGACTGCTTGATTTCATGTAAATTT
>JAQIVZ010003480.1:0-13856 GCA_034700945.1 Arrhopalites spinosus
GCCGACATAAAAAGGTTCAAATTAGCTTCAGGCTTGTAGTTTAAGTCGAGTTTATATTCTAGTGTGCATTGGGCCTTAGTCCCAATTGTGAGGGAGGGGGGGGGGTAGAGAATTTTGATGCGTAGTTTCGACCCCCCAGCCCAAAAATTGAGCTTCCAATTTAACATCCCCAGCCTCAACGAACATGTGAACAAGTTCGTGTTTTTATGCCGTCTAAATTTATTCTCCCCTCTCAGCTCCAACTTGAGGGTTCAGCCCCAGCTGAATTCTGTACAACATTTTTTTTTCAAAGTTTTTAAATATTTTCTGTTTGTGTACATTTCTCACATTTCATTTAATTTAACCACAGTTAATTTTTTCAAAATACTAAGATTAATTTTAATTGACTAAATTAATTTGCTTCATTTGAGTGACAAAGTGTCAAAAGAGGAGTTGGGATTTTAGTCTGTTTTTTGAATGTATAAATTATTTGAATTTATTTCAAACTTGCCGCTCCATTTTTCTTATAATTTAAGTGTACAAATTAAAGGTATTTAAATAAAAAATTGTGGAATAAATATTTTATTATTTTTCGTTTTAATAAAAATAATTTTAAATTTGAATTTAGACGCTAATTATATTGTTAATTAATTAAATTGCAGACTGGACAAAGAAGCGAAAATGTGTGCCGGTCTAAGGAAATCGAGAGACTGTAAAACATTAGCCCTTAAAAAATATGCCAAGGGTCTCAAACTATACGATGAAGGATGGACATCAATACTCGAGAAATCCTTGGAGGACTCCCTTTCCCCAAAATTTAGTCGAGCTGCCGCCAAATTTAAAAAAGGTCTCACATTGGACCCCGACTCCCCAGAACTATTGAAAGGGTCAAGACTTGTTCAATGTAAAATTGGCGGGATTGAAAATTTCAAAAAGGGTCTCACATGTCAACGACAGTCTTATCAAGCTTTCCAGTCCCGCAATTACGAATTTTCTTATTCCCGCTACACTGACGCCATGGATGACTACGGAGTCGCTCTCGCTCATTTTGACCAAGGACTTCAATTAAATGACCTCAGGTTCAAATCAAATTATTCAAGGGTCAAGGATCAAATTGAATCGGCTTGGCAAGAAAGGGAGAAAGTACGACCCTGGAAGGAGCATCAGGAAAAGAAAAGGGAGGCTGAGAGACCCTTAAGGAGGTTAGCTAAGGAGGAGAAAGATCAAAGACGATTGTGGGAAGAAGCTCAAAAAGAAATTCGCAAGAGGCAGGTCAGTCGGGGCATTTTGAATGCAGGGCTTACTGTGGGGTCACTTGCTCTCATGTCAAGAGGTGGACCGGGGTCAAGCACTCAGAAAAGTTGTTTTGGTATTACGAGTCATCATCATGGGACTTATGGCCTCCTTTTTTAATTTAGAGGTCAATGATCTGATCCACGTGACTTTTATGACGCAGCTAATTTAATTGAACATCGCTGGCTTGCAAGCAAAATGACCTATCTGCAAAGTCTTTGAAATGCAGAATAACTTATCTGTCCATTTTGCTAAATGTAAAATGACCTATCTGCAGATTTCCTTAAATGTAAAAGAATGTATGTGCAAAATGCTTAAATGTAAAATGACGTATCTGCATAGCCGCCAAATTCAATAGAAAATCGTTTTTCTATGAAGTGCAGATAGGTCATTTTGCATTTAAGCATCGCGTCAGATATGTTATTTTGCATTTAAGGAAATCTGTAGATAGGTCATTTTACATTTAGTCAAAAGTGCAGATAGGTTATTTTGCATTTAAAAGATTTTGCAGATAGGTCATTTTGCCTGCAAACCAGTGACATGTCAGTTTATTTAATAATTAAATTTTAATTATTATTTAATTTGTTAACTAGTTTTAATGTACGCCACACGTCTTGACTCAATTTTGTGGGTTCAATTTTAAAAAGGGTAGTCATGATTTTAGTCAGTAAATATGGGCGGTTTTTTAAAAATATTTTGTATAATTTATTAAATTGTGACAATGGTATTGCTTCAACATTTAAATAAAAATGGAAAATAGAACAAGCTGAAAAATCAGAATTTTAAATTGTCATTAATTTTATTTTTCACCACAAAAATTAACACTATGACGTCACACATAATTGTCAATTAAATTCTACAATAATATTGGCCATTGATACCGCTCCTTGCTTGAATTTCTAGAGCAAGGATGACTCAAAAATTGGGGATTGTATCGAATCCATTTTGTGGCTATCCATTTATGGCCAAGGATGACTATTGTAAATTATTCTTGGTATTAATTAAAATCAATTTAATTAATAATTAAAAATGTTACCTGGACAAGCTCCATGAAAAGTGTTCCAGTCAATGCTTTCATCTTGATGAATATTATACCAAAATACAGCACTCCCTTTTAGGCGTGATTCAAAAATTACGTAACGCAAGGAGGGGGGGGTAGGAGGGTCGCCGAGCGTTACATGACGTTACATAGGGGTGGGGGGTGGTCTACGACTTGTTTCAAAATTAGAAAATTGAAACTTTGAAAGGCCAACAGTTACCAAGGCCCCCCTAGGATTCTTTGAGGGAAAAAAGAAAGATGAGTACATTGTCTAAAGGAGCTTATCTATACCCATGGAAGAGGAAAAACATGGAAAAGAAGACGTTAGTTATTCTTCTGCTCCCATTGGCTAAGAGCCGTAATTCTGGCCATGTCATTGGCTGGGTACGAATAATTTTGCTTTCCATGTTCTCTCTCTTCCATGATCTATACCTAGACCCAAAACAGGAAAAAGAGTTTGTTGACCGACTTATTAGAATTGGTAAGTTTTTTTATTAGAAGAGTTGAAAATGTCAAATAAAAGTTCATTTAAATAACATCTCAAAACGTGTGTTATCGCATTTATAAATTTAACATTATAGGGGGGGGGGGTATAGGGGGTGTATGGCTTTCGTGACCAAGCGTTACATGGGGGTAGGGGGTAGTCAAAATTGCCACATTTTAGCGTTACGTAATTTTTGAATCACGCCTAACCAAACCTCGAAAATTCTGCACAAGTTAGGCAATAGCGCTGGTGTCAAATCCAGTACCTTTAAATGATAACATAATCCGAATTTTCAATAATTCGAATTTCAAATAACTCGGATAATATTATTTTTAATTATACCGATTTTGCATAATTCGAATTTCAAACAACCCGATCTAGAATAATATCATTTTTAATAACTCGATTTCATCGATAATATTAATTTTAAATAGCCCGACTTCGGATTTTCTTCATTTTAAATAACAGAATTTTAAATAATTCGAATTTCAAATTACCCGATTTCGGATAATATTATTTTAAATAACCCAATTTTCAACAATTCGAATTTCAAATAACTCGATTTTTGATAATAAGGGTCAACGCGAGATTTCTGAAATAAATGTTTGAAAATTTGAAATTTTCAAAACCTGAATTCTCCAAGACGACACAAATCAGATCACCCGAAACACTCAAACAATTTTCAAAAGTTTTGAAATTTTTTTGAATTTCATCCACGATCCAGTCAAGTTTTCAAATTTTCAAATTCTGAAATTTTCAAAAATATTTTCAGATTTCTCGCGTTGACCCCTAATATTAATTTTAATTAAACCGATTTTGTTGTCGAGTTTATTTCAAATTTGTGGAGTTTATTCACTTTAAGATTTTGCAAAAAAGGTTAGGCAATGTGTCCAATGATGAGGGAATGGGAAACATTGCTCAATCTTCCCATCTCAACAAAACCAGTGTTACACCGGGAGTAAAACCAATAATTGTACAAAAATCCCGCATGACGAGAACGAGTTTTGGGGAAAGATTGGGAAATTTTAATGTTTCTCATCCAGTCCTAATTTTGGAAACATTGCCGTCAATTAGGGAGCAGAATTTCATATAAAATGATGACGTGCAAAAGTAGTCAAACGGACGTTAAAATACGTTCTCCGGCCGGCGCAAACCTCATTTTGGATAATAAAATGGGACAATAGGGAAATCGCGGAAGTGTCAACTCTGAGCTGACAACTCTCTACAGTAATTTACATTGTACATTTCTAATGTATTTATAATTTCTTAATTAAAATCCATTTCACGTCACTTCCTCGTCTCGCTCCACTTCTTGTTATACACATAATGGCCAAGAAATTTTGAACATTCGATTAACAAAAATAGTCACAATTTACAAGCATTTTTCTTGTTAGGTAACCATCTTGAGGCAAGTTTTTAATTTCTAATTTAGTCCATTTCAATCAAAATTCTCAGCATAGCATTTTACACAAGAAACCGAGCCAATTAATTAAATTGATCGCTTTTTTACCTCTCCTGAAACAAGAATAAAGTGAAAAATGATACGAAAACAAGATTTAGCGGTAGTGTACATTGTATTCGCGATTCTCTCAAACATGGGAATATTCCCAGCTCACTTCAATGTGTCCACTGAAAAGATAAAAATAGTGACCTCTGGATGGCGTCGCTGGCTCTTTTATTTGTGGTTGACTAATTATGTGGGTCTCACACTTTGGAAAAGTGGTCGTCTTGTTGGCTCACTCGTCTTTGGACAATCTCCAGTTTTTCATCACTTGCCCGTTCACATCACCGTGACGGCCATTTATATCATGGTCTGTTTTTGGGTGAGTGACCTCTTCTTTTTGAATGCAAGTGTCAATGAGAGCATCTTCAATGAGTTTCGTATAAGCGATAACGGTAAATTCAAATCATTTCAATAATTATGGCATGTCAACAATACAGAAATAATTCAATTTATTTTTACACGATCCTCCCGACTACTTTGGAGGACCTTATTTTGACATGACGATCTCTTGACCTTTCCTACTATTACAGAGAATAAAGTACAGAGAAGGACCTACTCGATACAAGAATGTTTCATTCTTCAGTTGCCATCTGGTTTCGTTGGAGCCGCCCCGGTCGTTTATTTTGCTCTGTATATTTATGATCCCTCCTCCCTTCAGTCCATTTATGCCGCCCTGCCACTTCTTTACCAAACTGGCGGAATGTTGATGGCTCTTGCTTGTCATGAAACTTTGACTTTTATCTATGGCATGTCCATCAATTTTTTTGGAGTATATGGAATTTTGGCTTTCATTCAAACTTGCAGTGACAAGATGAGCCATGGAATGGACAGACAAAAGTATACTCTTTCATTACAAATATTTTGTACAATGTTTTGACAATAATTATTTTTTTCAGGTCAGCATCAGGGACTACGTTGCTCAACTCCAATTCGAATTCGATCATGGAGCTACTGGCTCAGTGTGGGCGGGCGAGGGTTTTTGAACTCGATTTAAAATTATTTAATCTTGTTTATGCCTCCATCATTTTTTTGTACAAACTTTTTCTCATTACGAGTACCATCACTTTACTCTATTTTGGGGTTCGTTTATTACACATTGATGCTATTATTGCTGTCTCTTGCCTATATGCTGGAATTTATGATATCGGCATCTTCGTCATTCTCTTTGACAAGGCATTTGCCATACCTGGAAAGATGGAGGCGTTCAAGGCGGGAATTTTAATGGAGGCACAGGAACTCCGCTTGAAGAGGAATAGGGATTATGTCAAGCGAAGGGTGGTCTCGGTGGCGAATGTTGGGGTAAAAGTCGGGGACTTTCATACCCTTGAACGTACCTCCACTCCCAATTTTGTCGACTTTATCACAAAACAATTGTCAGCCTTGCTCATAACTTTCCCTTAAATTAGTTTATTCTTGCCTTTGCATAGCACTGCCAATACTCAATGTTACACTACAAACATAATCTATACAGGTTGTCAGTTATTGTAAACGTACACTCAAGAAACTGTGGGGATGAGTAGAAGTGTGAATTGACGTTTACTCTTTAAAGAGTAAAATGAAGTGCATGGATAGCACTTCTTAGAGTTTACTTGAACTCTGGTCAAGTGTTGGCCACATCTAACACAACAAAGTGCTATCTCCACTCTTTTAAAGGCTACGCTGTGATCACTCTAGAAAAGTGTTGTAACTCACACTTTGCAGACTGACAGAATTACTCTTTAGGAGGTCGACTGACTTTTACTCTTCGACCGGTGTGACGCTCACTCTACAAAGAGTAAACTCCTCCTCATATTTAATTTTCGTTTTGAAAATATGAGACAACTAGGCCGACTTTGGGGATGCGAGTGACACGTTTAGCCAGCTAATTGTCGATAATCTATTACATAATTCAACAATTATCTAAAAGCAATCGTTTTCCGTGTTAATTTGATGATCCTGCATGACTCCTCCCATCATCCAACAAGACGCAGTTAAGTACGACTTCAACCCTTCAACTATCAACAATGTTAGGATGGGATGGTGGTTAGGGCGTCGGGCGCACAGACGGGGTTGGACGATCGAATCCCTCTGGAGGGAAGTGCTTTTTGCTTATTTCAAGTACAATTTTTTTTACTCTTCAAAGATGATTCAGTCTGGAAAGAGTAAACTTTTGGCTCCTCCCACTTCGTTTCACACTTCGAAGAGTAATCGCAGTTTGACTCTACACTAGTGTGATGTGCCACTCTTTAAAGTGAATTCCACCCGTGGGCCCGATAAGAGTAAAATTTCACTCCGTAAAGAGTGTAGCTGGCCCCAGATTTTTTTGGGTGTATTATTTTGCAAACAGAGTCAGCCCCATTTCAAAGATCAAACTTTATTAAATAAAACATGATGAGATGCTGTAAGATGCTTAAATTAAATTCATTTTGATTTTACAAATCATTTAAACTTAACCTTGTACAACGTCAACGACTTGACGTTGACAAAAATGATTACATCGGACATTGATGGTTAATTCCTTCAGTAGGAATCAAGTTCGTAATATAATACTACATATTTAATAATAATATTGCTCACTTCATTGTAATTTCTGCACTTTTAAACTCTTTTCGCAAATTACAATTAAAAAGTCATGCATTCAATATGACGACTAGCAAAATATTTAATAACACGAGAAAACTGTCTGTACTGCTGACAAGCCGCGCTTTGCCTCCTATTGAATCAAACTGACAATATATACATGTATATATCTCCGGAACCCGCCGGACTTTTCATGGGATAAAAACTTGTAATCTTCTATTGAGTTGGGGCACATTTTCCACGTTTTGAGTTTTCGGAAACACCCGGGTTTTTTTCAGACTTTATTTGTTTTTTAACTTTGATGACCGCTAAGCTCAAACAAAATTTTATCGGCCGATAAATTGTCCAGCTTCGTGACTAGCACCCTTGAATTGAATTTTTAAGCCACTTTTCAGGGACAGATCTTTCGGACATAAGAAAACATTCCTTTGTCAGACCAAACGACAACATTTTCAAGCATGATCATCCAAATAGTTAAATCCATATCAGGATAATTAATTTAACGTTAAATATGGGGGTAGGGGGGGGGGCGGATGTGAAGCAAATTCGTGCGGTAACCGGTCTACTCACCCACGGAGGATTCAACCAGGAGAATTCAACTAGGAGAATTCAACCACGAAAATTCGCTCACGGAGAATTCAACCGTTGGATTTTCACCCACGGATTTTTCAACCCGGATAACTCGCCCCGGATTTTTCAATTAGTCGAAATTATTAATGATAATAATTTCTTATGAGTTGGAAATTGTTTAAAACGTATTTGTCCTAATTAAATTAAAATGCCCATTAGAAAAAACATGCAAACTACAACATACGAAGAGTTTATTTTTATTACCCAGCCTCACTTCGAAATTTATTTGCTGTGGATTTAAAACAACTGAATACATAAAACAATTATTATTGTAATAATTCTCTTGTGAGCACAATCAAGACTAACTAATAATATTTTGTACATTATAGGTAAGTTTATATACATCTATTTAAAAACAACATTTTTATTTGGGAACAATCAAGGAAGCGACACTTTTAAGGTACTCGCATGAATTCATGGGTTCAAAATTATTTTGTACGACCAAAGCTAACCTTTCATTGTAATCAATGTATTTTTGTCTTTTCTTTTGAATATCTGGTCAACCCGTCAAAACATCCATTATCTTTCTTGGATTATTTCGTGTTGGACTTTTAGGTCCTCAATTACTTTCCAAAGTGTTGGATTAGTGGCGCAAAGGATAGAGTTAAAACAATTGTTAAATCTTTCACAAATATTGTTGGTACGGGCTCTGCCATTGAGAATACTTTGGTAACAATCCCAAGTTTTAATTGGATACAATCCATCTCTAGCTCGCCCATTGACATACCGGCAAATCCAAGTCTTTTCAAAATAAGCTAAAACTTTTCTCAACCCAAATAATTCTTGAACGTGGCCATCAGACCGGGTTAGTTCCTCGTCATAATTATACGCCTCTACAAAAAATGATGATCTCATGAGGTCATCAAAATAAATTGCAACTTTTTCGTCTGGTACAAAGGCTACTGCCAGTAGTTTTCTAATCTCAAAATTGTGTTCAAATTTCTCTACATATTGTTCTCAAACAACGGTTTGTTTTTTACATTTTCTCATGACACACTGAACAAAATGAAAGTTGCACCCTTGTTAATCCGCCAGCTCAAAGTGTGACCTCAGTGCACCAATCAGCGGTGGCTCAAAATCAGTCATTGTGTATTGTGGATTTAAATTGGGACATAAAATCTGGACTTGACGAAGGTCGTCCTCGTATATAGACTGCAATTTGAATGGTAATAGACAGTATAAACCCGGAAAAGCTTGTGGATTTGAATTTAGTTTTTGGAGACCTATGATTACCAATAATTGAGAAGAAATAGGAGGGGAAGCTTTAAACGTACCATCGACAAAAATGGCAGTAGAATTATTCAGCCACATTTTACTTTCCCGAGTACCAAGAAGCCCTCCCGAAATTTTTAAATTTCCCATCCTCCGTACATTCTCAATTCCTTTAAGGACTTGTCCCTCACTCTGCTCCACCAGAATTCTGTAGATCCAAAATATAGTAGTGGGGAGGAGACAAAAGCTGGACAGACATTTTGAGTTCGACTTTTTAGCCGTTTTGAACGAGATGGGGAGGAAGAGAATGGAGTTAATTATAATGAAAAGAAGGAGTACAACCCAGAGATTATCTCCAAAAGGCGAAGTGTAAATCTCAAGAGACATTTTTTTTGAAGGCCCCATTTGATGTAATAAAATTGTAAGGAGTGGTATAACCCACATTGAAATTTGATACATTCCCATTTCATTTATAGGTAGTAAGGTTAAGGAGTCAAATATCCCAATTTCATTATAAGCCTGCCATTTATTGACAACTTTGACCTTGTGACTATTATTAATGGCTGAGAGGAGAAAGTCACGAGTAAAGTAAAAAAGTTGTTCCGATGGATGGATCCTCCCTGCTTTCTGGAACTAGTTCAGGTTCAGGTGCTGTAATTAAGATTGAATTTTTCCAGTATCGACCCATCCACCAAATTATTTGACCATTTTGAATAGCATTGTCATAACAACGGGTCATTCCCTGGTGACAATATAATTGTAAGTCTGAATTTGAATTATGAATGGTGCATCCATTCACAGTGAATAATGTTTTAGTGTAATAATGTAGACAAAATGTTTTTGTGATTTTTACATTTTCATGAAATCTATTGGTCTGACAAAAATTGCAATTTTCAAGAAACTGGCTTTGTTCACCACCGCACCCGTTCGTGTTTATAACAAAGAATTATTACAGTTACTAAAAATTTACCGATTAATTGTTATATTGGCTTTATAATTGTTGTCGTCAAAACACTTGATTTTTTAAAGAGAAGACAGTCTCAACTTGATCAATTTTGTAAGAGTTGGAATGATGACAAGAGTTGAATCCCCGTGTCTTATCGATGACAGAACATCAATTAAATGAAGGCTCTTTTTCAAACGCCGCAAGAATGGCTTACAATACTATCTACTGGGCATAGGTCACTCTTTGAGTTATTGTAAACAAAATTCTTGTGGAGACTAATGACACGGCCATTCATTGAAATTCTGAACATTTCCAATGACAACAAGATTTAAATGAATAGACCTAATCTCAATTTAAATTCCAAATTCTTAAATATGGTTCCACCCTAAAAATGCGTCGAATGATTTGGGTTTGGGTCTAGATTAAATGAGAATGAGTAAAAAAATTAGCTATTCATGTGACCGCATCTCTCAGTAGCCTTGGATTTTGGAACTCTCTCTTCACTTGAACTAGGCCTCGAATTGAGGAGGTTACCTTGAGTTCATCTCATTGACGGAAAACATGTTTTGCAGGATGACACATGATCTGTCGGGGTATGAATTTCACAAGAAACTTTCCAGACTTTGGAAATGAGGATGATTTGCTAGAAGGGAAAATTATATGTGATTTTATTCATCAGCTTAAAATAAATGGCTGCAATGTGCGAAAATGCCATGTAACAGAAACTATAAATGGGCTAAGGATTCATAATCGAAAAGTTATTTCTCAGCTCTGAAATCTGAAATGTGATTTCGCCATAGTTGCAAATCTTGGATTCTTGGGAGCGCCACTACCGGTTGGAAAAATCCCGGGATTTCATGAACGACAGGATTCAGGATCGAGATCACAGTCAATCCCGGGATTTTTAAATGTCTATTTTTCTGCTCCTACTTTTCTGTATAAGATAAAAAATGAGGGTGAAAAGGCACTGCGAATTCTTACGCATTCATGGAAAAGATAAAATTGATGAAATGAAACTGTTTACGCCATTTTCATCATGATGGAAACCGAAAAAGTTTAGAGAAATATTCGTTGAAATTGAAAAAGTTTTTTTTTTGGAAGCGTGGTTGATAGTGCACAAAACGTAATTTTACTAGCCTTTAGTTCAATGAGCTCACAACCAAAATTCACAAAAATGACTAAAATCATTATAAAACTGTTAAAAATGTATGAAATATGACTATCAAAAATCCCAAAATCCCGCCGGGATTTGAGAATCTCAATTGCTGAGTGTGAAATTAAGTGTGAATGGCATGTCAATGAAAAGCCGTCTTTAATGTTGACTTTATGTGAGTTCCTCTGACATGCGCAGTTGGACTATGAAAATTAGAAAAGTCCCCAAGATCGTTCCAACAGACTGTAATTATTTGAAAATTCAAAATTTTAACAATTGAGCAAATCAAAATGTAATCTTTATTTAGTCACCGTGAGGATGAAGGAATTTAATTTTTATATAATTTTTAGTAGACTTCCATTCACGATAACAATTAAATAATTTCATTGTAGCTCATCTTCCTATTTACAAATGTGCCGATAAACTACTCCCTTCAAATCACCAATGAACTGTTAACTGAAGCTCAAGACTGGAAGGAAACAATCAAAATGACCAAAATCGACATCCTAACTGGATTAAGACTGTGCCTCAAGAACACTGTTTTTATTCTCAACGATGAAATCTACTTGCAAATCGACGGAAGTCCTATGGGCTCTCCAATTTCCCCCACCTTCGCCAACATTCTTCTCGAGCGGTTAGAAAAGTCCCTAGTTCATCCCCACCCAGCTGTATTTCGAACATGGATCCGATCAATGGATGATACGTTTGTCGTTGTATTCAAGAAATTTATTCAACACACCTTAAGACTTTTAAATACCTTCCACCCCCAAATACAATTCACCGTTGAAGAAGAGAAGAACAACCAATTACCATTCCTTGATGCTAAAGTCAGAAGAAATGAAAACAATTGAATTTTTTCTTTCTACAGTCCATCGCAAGCCCACAAACACTGGCCGCTACATCAACTTTCTTTCTTACAACCACAAATCAAACTTTAATGGAGTTGTCCAGTCATTAATTCACCGAGCCCTCAATATTTGTTCAACCGTTCACGACCTCAACTTGGAACTAAAACATGTCGAAAAGGACCTGAGGCTTAATAATTATCCGGTCAACTTTATCAAGAAAGCCATTGATCAACAACTGGCCAGGGCCCAAAATTCTAACACGCCTAATCAACCCAAACCAAAAGAACATCGCTTACCTCTCCCATTCATTGGAAATACTTCCTCTCGTATTGCTCACTTACTATCAAGAAAATATGGAATTTCTACTACTTTCATCCCTGGTAGGAAAATATTTTCTCTCCTACCGTCGGCCAAAGACCGGAACGACTTGCCCCCTTGTGGTGTCTACTCTATCCCAGGCGGTGGCTGCCCAATGGAATATCCTGGTGACACATCTCGACCATGGACTCATCGAGTGGACGAACATAAAACAGATGTGAAATATGGCAGAATTGAAAATTTATCCGTTGCTAAACACATGTACAAAAATCCAACCCATAATATCAACTGGTCGGAGGCCAAATTATTCCATAAAGAACAATGATATTTCCATCGAAAACTGTATAAAAGCCTGTACATAACCCAGTGTCCACAACCCACCATGAACAAGGAAGATGGAAGAGAAGGAGTTGAAGTTCGTCGTGCATGAATACCGACAATTCCAAATTTAAACCAAACAAAACAAAATCCGAATTTTTTCTACTATGATAAAAATCCGGTCAACACTGCAGTCCTAAATTTCATACAGGGCTCTCCCTTAAAAGTTGTCCAAACTAGTGATCTCAACTCTTCTTCCCCGAATCCCTAAGAGTAGCAAAGAGTTTAGCCGCCATGGTCAACACTACAGTCCCAAATTTCATAGAGGGCTCTCTCTTAAGAGGTCAGAGTTCAAACGACTGAGAACTAATTGTGATCCCTGAACATGGCTAAAATTTAGTCGAAAGCTTGGAAAGTTTAATAAAATCGTGTATTTTAAATAAATTACACTTTTTCATTTATCATTCACGCATCCGATAAGCTACAATGAAATTATTTATTTGGTGAATGAATTATTTAAATCAAAGAAATTTCTAGCCGTCAATTTCCATTTGAAATTAATGAACCATTTGGCCCATTTCTTAGTTTGCGTCCACCCGCAATCCTTTAAATGTGACCAAATAAGAGCCATGAAAATTGAAACTTATAAATAAAAATAATTACCATAAATTCTTATATTAACGCCTTTCTTGTAATACTGACTGGTTTATATGACCACCCGGGCAAACAAAATATTTAAAAAATTATCGCCTGTCTTGAATTAACGCTCGGTCAGCTGTCTGGCGGCATGTGTCGCGCGATCTAGGCTGTCGGATATTTTCCAAGATGGCCTGTTTATAAATTTTAAAAGAAAAAGATGGCGTTAATTTATGGATTTACGGTAAAGCTTTATTGAAACCTCAAGCTCCATGGGTATCCTCCCAAGCAGATCTCTCAACTCCTCCCTCTCTTTTGAAATCCACAAAAATACAGGAGTCCGAAATAATTTTGAAAAAATGACAAACTTTCAAAATTCAAAATGGCCATACCCTGCTGCTTAGAAATTGTTCAAAAAATCCGACAAACACAATGATTCCCAATCCTGCCACTACAATCAGGACCTGTAAAATTCGGTTCTGTTGAGGAAAAGTAATATCCGTGACTATCACAACCAGTGATAGAATGGCGTGTAGAACGAGAGAGAAACATAAATTCCCGCCAAGTTTTGAATAAATTTCAAAACTCCTTAAGATTCTCAAACAACAAGACAAAATTTTCCCCACTGCCATTGTCCAAAACTGGTTCACTTTCCGGGCTACCCATAATTTTCACTATATTCCACCTCTCAAAACCAGAACCAGAACTTCCGGTCCTAAAGATGGCGTCCTTCAAAATGGCGGCAATATTTTCATATTCATCCACCAAAGAAATGGCGTGTTGCTTTATTCCGGCCTGGAGTCCAGGCGGCCAGGCGAAAATTCCCATATAAAAAGCATTGGAGAAAGGGAAGCTTGCGACTAACAAGGGGAACATCATCGTGGAGGTCGAGTTTTGGAACATGTAAAAATTGATTCTAGGGTAAAAAATTATGAAA